>VYZX01026955.1:4973-21531 GCA_013401335.1 Brachypteracias leptosomus
TTAATTCAATGTCACCACAGAATCATTAAGATTGGAAGGGACCTCTTAAGATCACCAACCCCCTTGCCTGCCAGGTTGTTCAGAATCATCTCAAGTTGGTTCTTGAACACCTCCACGGATGGACTCCACAAACTCTCTGGGCAACCTCTTCCAGTGTTTGATCGACCTCACAGTAAAAAAGTGTTTTCTTGTCTTTCCATCAACATTTAAATAGTATCTTCATTAAAGTAAAGTTGTATATTGAAAATAATTTTCTAATTAAAAAAACCAAAAAAACCCTACAATAACAAAAAATGGAGACGTACAAGCTAAGATTAATCTCAGCATTATCTTGGTAGAGAATTCAACAATTTTTGGATTGGAAATATTTTGGAACCTACTAGATCTAATTTTTCTGTTTTTTAAGCATTCTCATCTAGTTATTCTACAAGCCTGAGCTGTCTCCTTTGGGAGATTTACTGTTGCTATGTTTGTATACAGAGTTCATTGTTCCAAGTGCTCTGCAAGTCAGATTAAACTATTCATTTTGCTTATTTCGGCGCTGCTGAATCAAGGCAGACCTACAACTTGTAAGAATAGAAGTACTTGACACTTCTACTTTTAGAGCACTTTTCACACAAAGTAGTAGATATTCCTCACAGGGACCAATTATAAAATATGAAAGAAAATGACACACACCTACTGACATTGCACCTTTAAAAAGGCCAGCAGAACCAGTAACAAAGGAAAGATACTTATTTCTTATTTTTGGCTCCTTGCGGAAGTTGATAAGGATATACACATTCTTAATGTTTTTGTTAGAACACTGATACGCAATGGAGAACTTCAGTAAGTTTTAATTGTTCATTTAAATCTGTTTCTTTTCTCTGTGAACTGTGACAAGAAAGTCTTAGATCTTCAGCTTGGTTTTCCATTATTTACTCTTTTGCTTTCCTGGCTGAAGAGAGGAACAATAGCCTTGTTGCTGAACTGTTCCTGTTCCTGACAAGCTTAGGAATGTGTGTTCCATGTTCAAAGGGGTAGCAGAGATAATTGCAGGTATTTACCAATAGGACTGCAGAAACTGCCCTTGTTCACAAAACCGGAATTACCACTGGCTACGCAAACAGTATCAAGACTGAGGAAGGTAAGCAAGCAGTATTACTACTGACAAAGGATTTTCTCTTGGTTTTAGGTAATATTCTGTTCAGGATAGAGGAATAATTTTTTTTTCCCCTGATGTTTTGGGGGCATTCCTTTTTAAATAGAGTGCTTAAAGACAAATAGTCTACTTAGTTTGACATATTATTGAATGGTTTGCCATTGATTTAAAGCAGATTTTTATTTCAGTGTTAGTAACAGAGAACATTAAGTTATATATTAAAAAAATCAAAATAATTTTTTTTCTTAAATAAATGCCATCTTCACACTTAAAATTGTGATACCCTAATAATCCTGAGACTTTCTTGTACATCAGTACTCTGGAAAACCGTATATACGGCTGTTCACTGTGACCTAGCTAAGTGGAAGACAGACAATGAGGCAAAGGCAAACACTGGAGTGAAGAAACCACTGGAAAAGCCACCAGAAGCTTTCAAATAAATAAATTCTATATGCAACCTCAGGCTAAGCTTTTAAAGGGCCTCATTAACAATGAGATCTTCTTGCAAATTTAGACCTGAATATCCTTATATTACATACCAACAAAGATAAATATTAACCCTTCTATCTTTGACTGTCACAAAGAAGTTCCTATCACCTAGCTGTTTGGGTTTTGGTTTTTTTTTTAAGGGTTATCCTTTCAAGAAGCACAGTCAATGATTCTGGAAGTCTCAATACTTACTGATGGTGCAGTACTAGAGGATATAGAAACATGAATGGCTTTATAGTTTGCTTAATCACACCTGAATTAACTTTGCAGAGTTTGAATGGTATGGCTTAAACTAGGCACAAGGCCATGCACTCAGTAATAACACCAAGCAGATATTCATTAATTGAGCAATTTCACTTGATGACTCTGAATGAAACAATGAAATAGGAATTCTTTCTTCAAAAAAGAAAAGAAAGCAATATGTAGTCACATAACTCTTACAAAATGCATAATCTCCAAGTGGCTCAAATAAAACCATGCACCAAGTCCATCTTTGATTACTTGATTCTGAAATTTTTATATTTGTTTAAAACAAACTTTGTAAATAGTTTTTCCAGATTGAAAAAAAAAATCAAGACAAGGTATAATAGTATTCAAATAGCTTATGATTGAAGTTGAAATCTATCCTATAATCAAGCTAACAAAATACATATATATGAATAACTTTTATCCTTGTATGTGGAATTGTAACACTGTATTGATGCCACAAATTCTTGCTGAGTACAGGAATACAGAATCTCAAGAGTCTTGGGATTCAAAATTATACAACATTTTTGGGTGCAAATTTCCAAATGCCTCCTGTAGAGTCTTTCCTACTTATTTTAGATTTCAGCCCCTTGTTACAACATGGCTTTATTCAAATCATCATTCAAATTATTATAGCCATAAAAAATATAAAAAACCACATCTGAACAACAAACAAGAACTTAGGTTAGATTGATCTCTACTGTTAAGTAGCCTGTTTTTCAATAATTCTTACTGATTATGTACATTATGAGAATAAGTTTAATGTAATAACAGGCATACATTACAACAATACTTTGTAGTCCTCCATTATGGCATTATGACTGTACAAATAGTCAAGCTTTGTAAAAGCATTTATGATTATGACATTAATGTGCTCAGCGTGGTTGGTGAGAAATGTCACTTTGCAATGAGGAAACTGAGGCACAAAGTGTACAGCAATTTGCAGAAGAGTTGCAATAACCTTTGGCAGGTATATAAATCACAGGTCCTCTCACTCCTCAAACAAAACTGGCATCCTAAACACATTCATTGACCTGACAACTTTCTAATTCAATGGCACAGAGAACCAAAACCCCCAATATTTATTTTCACAGAATTGAAGACAGTTGGGTGAAAAAATGTACTGTAAGGAATTTTGTCTAAGTCTTAGAAAATTAAGCTTTAAAAGCAATCACATGAATACATTCTTTCAAGCAGTGATCCAGAGGCAGAAACTGTGGGCAAATCGGATTCTTACTAAAGCAGAACAGTATTCTTTTAAATGTTTATTTTCTAATTAAAAATCTGGGTTAATTCTATGTTGCAAAATCAGCTTTTATTCTATTTTAAATTTATTATTTTGTGGGGCTTTTTTACATTTTCCTTTATAATCAATTCACATGTTTAAATTTATGTTTCCCTAGGGTAAGGTATATTATATCAGGGTAAGGTATATTATATCAAGGCATTATCACAGAAGAAGCTGCTGCCTATTTTTTTCTAGCTGATGTTATGGTGGAAAAAAAAAAATAAATCAATCTACACAGAATAAAAAAGTTTCAATATTTCTCTTAACATTCTTTAAATGTTTTTTCTCCATCTTTGCTTTCCTCATCTTTTTTCGTATTCCTGGTTATTATACCATACCATGCCATGCACATGCCTCTTTCCTTTAATTACTTTTTGTACTTGTTCATCCACAGTTTTACTGCCTGTTGCTAAGCAACATGCATAACATTAGGACATACATTCATTTATTTTTGAATCTATTCTACTTCCTATTTGTGTCATTCTCTTCCAATACTTTATCCCATTCAATGTTGCACATTTTTTCATGCCTTGTTCAGAGTAACTTGCCTAAGGAAATCTATACAACTTTAAAAATAATTCCTAAAGAGTCAATATAGTTTTAATACTTAAAGTTGATGCTGGTTTTTCCATTTTTATCTCTATTAATTAAAAAAAAAAATCATGCAGAAAATATTCTGTACAAAGAAATGTATCTGTTAACTTGGGCAGAGGTATGAAGTCAAGAACAGAAGAAAATGAACTTTCAGGAACAGCAGGAGACAAGGAGTTAGCATCTAAGAAGGAAATTGTTTTATAAATATGGTGGAGTCTCGGACATAAAGTGTAAATTTAATGTAGTTATGACACAGGACCAAGCGTAGGACTTAAAATGGAGAATGTCTTAGATAAACCAATTACTTCAGCAACTAAGAAATGGAAGGTTTTGGTCCTGTATGTTTCTTGAAAGCTACACAGAATAGCAAACGGGTTAACTTTAGTAAGCTTTCTCTGAAGGATTTTTAAGACTTACTATATAGATATCACAGGTGTCTACTTTCAAGGCTTCATATTAACATTAAAAATAGAAAAAGATAGTTAAAAACTGCCACAGAATTTGAAAGAAATTCAACCACCTGCCATCCTTCAGCCTCCCCTAACTCTATTCATTTTTGTTCTCTTACATTCTTTCAGAGTCATGGAATATTTTAATAAATTCTCTTCAAAAAGCCAGACAGGGTTATGGCAGGGTAGAAAGGGGTTAATAATTTCCTGAGAAATTAGCCTTGCCAAATAACAGATGCTGTCAGTATCAGTTTTCTCTTTTAGAAAAAAATTACTTAGAGAAGCCAAAACAAGTCGTTTAATGAGTAGAGAAATAATGAATCTAGCCTTCTATAGATTTGCTTCCTCTACCTACCACAATAACCTGATTTCTCAGTGACTTCTCACTTTATACTACTTCCAATTCTCCTCATGCTTCTCACTTTTCCTTTTCCTTGTTGTTTGGCTGAGTAAGAGGCAGTATACGCCACAACTGACCGAAACTTTATGATGTTTAAAAACTACATATATGTAAGAAATTAGTAAATACAGGCTTATCAGATAACCTGCTTCTACTTCTCGGAATCAATGAATAGTAAGGCTTCTGCCTCAGCTGGAAAACAACATGTTGCTAAAATTTTAAGTTGTAGAAACTTAGGATGGTTTAGATTTATATTTTTCTCCAGTTTGGCTGAAAGTGGCCAATGTATATAATTAAGGCAGGATAGATAGAAAGTGCGAATGCATAAGACTTACTTCCCTAGAAAACCAGAATGGTATATGACAAAATAATAGAGGAGGCATTGATCAAAAGTCACCATATAGAATGAAAAGTCAAGGGGTCTCTCTATTCCGGAGTCAGCAGCATGTTGTAATTCACTTCAGCTACCTGTTCTTAAGTCTTTTTTCTACATGTCAGCACATATGTGATTCTTTCAAAAGGCCTCTAACTTTGCACCGAACTACACAATAAAGACTGACCTCTTAAATCAAAACTATATTCAATCATGGACAAAGTATTCTGTATCCCTCTCTGAAAGTATGCCAAATGACACCCTCAGCAAGCAATGCACAAGACGTGTTTCCTAAGTGGCAGTTACACGATACGTAAGGCTTGAATCACTTTTTTAACACAAAGAAGAGAGCTTTATTCTTTGGCATGGAGCTTCATCTTCATCTAATTTTTCCACTTACTCCAAAAATCTTGTTCCATTTTATACATGTCTTCACAGGACTAAGAAATATTATAAAGGGTAAGGAGGAAGAGAGAAGAAATCAACAGTTCCATCAACATAACAATTTCTCCTAAGATTTTCTTTAATATAATATCATGCATACGCAAGCATGATTTAGTTCATACCCATGTTCTACTGATAGCCCTCTTTTCCCCAAGTTTTCAATGAATCCATAATGCCAACAAACTTTAAATAAAGTGTTCTACTTACCCCATCTTACATGTTAGGCCTCTGGCATTTACTAAAAAAGCACAGATGTAAGAGGCATTTTTAACGTATTTCTCTACAATCTGTTTAAAAAGGCACCTTTTTGTTCACACAATTTTTCATTGCTTCACTTTGGCTTTTGCCAGCTTCTCTCTTCTGCTGTATTTGAGGATGACATCTCAAACCCAAAGAAACATATATTTTTCTTCATTATTCCCTGCATATACTGGCAAACAAACTCTTCCTGGACCACTAGGAACCATTGGCAGCACCAGCCTCAGCAAACAAGCTAACCAGATCAGAGACCACATATTTCTCTGGTCACCAAAGATAATCACAGCTGTTCCTGGTTGTGGCTGGATTTTCCTGCAGTTTCAGAGGTTAAACCCATTTAACATGAATGACCCTAAAATCTATCAAGAATGCTTCATGATTCCCCATTAAAGCTGCAGTACTAGATAATAGTTCCTTTAATATCCAGAAGGCCTCCTACTATCAAGACACAAGACTATGAAAGACTTCACATAAGAGTAGGAGGCTGTATATGGTATCTTACTACATTGCAAGGTCATACAGATTTTAAAATGGAATAACATTGTATGCACTAAATAAGCAGCAGGTGTATATATGTGCCTCTGCAGGCTTCATTATACATTCAGTTCATCAAGATAACATCATTTCAATTCATGTTAGTGAAAAAATATTAATCATGTTTTATAAACAGATTAAAAACTTTTTATAATTTTTTATGGGATTATCACCAGATTTCTTGACATACCATGCCATTTCTTAATAATTGAGCTCTGGATTTAAATTAGCATTTGTTACTACCAAAATCTATATTAACTGAAGAACAGAAAGAAGTTACTTCCAGCTTCTGTGTAGGTACTCAGGTATTCCACCCCTAAAACTGAAAGTATAAAACAATATAAAAGAGAAAAATGTCCAAACTATTACAAGCCATTACTATGGAGAACAGTTGTGGTGGGTTTACATTGGCTGNAACACATAAGTACAGTACTTTTCCCAAAACCATTAAATTTTAACCACTGACACTGCTCAGGGGAAATCAATGATTTCTGAACACCAGTAATATTAGTCACTTGACTTCAGAAACTAAAATTCATACCCTCCTCAGTTATCTTTAGCCATACATGTGAGGTATGGCCATTGCTCACTTTCTTCTAACTGAAGGACATCAGCAAATGCAAAAAGAAATAACTACCAGAAGGGGCCAACTATGACAAGCTTCCAGTTCTGATCAGCTGGGATTTTAAAAGTATGAAAAACAGAGGGATTAATCTGTGAAACAGAATGGCTGTGCTATATACATACATGAAAATAAGTATAACACACATTTACTAAAATCAACCTTCAGAAAAAAGAACAACACTAACATGAGGGCCAGAGAACAAATTAGTTAATTACAGTCTTGTTAATTAAGTGCATCAGTGACTCCTGACTGACTTTTTTTACTAGATGACTTCAGTCAAGACTCCATTTGAAGTGCTTATGAAACACCGTTTGTCAGCAGGAAAAAGTTAGGCTGACGAATTTATTAACCTTCCAACATAGGAAGTCACGAGGTAAAGAGTAAATAGTTGATATAATTATTTCAAATAAAAGTTCACATGTCCTTTAAAATTACACTAAAATGTTTAAAGTTTTCAGGATTATTATTTTTCACTATAGAATTAATACAAGGAAAATTTTATTAGGTCCTTAAATTGGAATAACAATTATGCTCAAAAATTCTTGTCACAATATACTATGTATATTTATGCATAAGCAGAAGTCAATGTCACTATGTATTTATATTCACTAACTTAGGTAAAGAATTAGCATTGCATTTAGCATTGTAGTGCATACACCGTATTAATGTTACTCATGGGAGAAAAACACAGCAGATAAAGACCAATGGAAGGAAGAAGATAATATGCTGCCAAGTCTGCGATTTAGATGTGTAAGACAAAGAGCTTAGTATTTATTAGAGGAAGCAAGAGACACTGTCAGTTACAGTAGACAAGATGAATCAAAACTATCTGTCCATAAAACAAGGGCTGTTCATTCGTTCATTTCCTAAAATTATTTTATTCCAAAATAGATTAACAGTACTAGAAGCACTAGAAGTACAAAGACACACACACATAAAACACAGCAGACAGGCTGACTAGGAATATACTAAAAAAACAAAACAAAAAACCCCACAATATAATTATAAAAGGATCACTATTTTTGCTTTGCTAGATTTCCTTACCAGTCACATTATAGAGATCATTGATCAATTTCTCAACAGTAAAACTGCATTCTAAGTATGGAATTTAGCTTACTTTCAGCAAAGGCTCTTAACTAGCTTGGAGAATAAAACTTCAAATCATGAAGAACTCGAGATAATTTCTTTACCTGTTTCTGTAGGTTATTGGGCAATACGGAATGATGATCCAAAGATAGGAGGATCCAAATTTGTTTCCCTGTGCTTTTTTGAGAATAATAAACATGATGTGTCTGAGCAACCTCATGAATGTACTCTACTGCTTGCAAAGTGAACATATATTGTGACGCTTTCTACTTATGTAATTCTGACAACAGGCTTTCAATAGGCAGTCAGTCAATTGATTCAAACAACATAACCCAGCAACACTTTGGTTTTGTCGAAATTGGCTTGCAGTTCCCAAACCAATTTTTTCACAATGCCAATAAGATTCAAACATTTAATCAAACTCTGCAAAGACAGCACTGTAACTGGTGTAAGAGACTCCACAGCGGATAAAGCCCACAAGACTAACTAGCTGAAAGTTTTGATGAATTTTAGATTGTTCGCAGAAATTTGGAATTGGGGAAGGAAAACAGGAGGGGAGACTTCTGATGCTTCTGAGCTAACCAACAGTTTGGACATCAGTGATATGCTTTAAAACTCTAAAGCTTATCAGTACTTGTTTATTAACTTGGAGGAAAAATTCCTGAAAGATGTTTCCAAGCTGTTGAATGAATTTCTCACAAGCAAGGAAAGGCATACAGACCACAAACCCACAGAAAGAGTTCATTAAGAGAACTGGTTATGAAGTTAACAAAATCTGTTAATTCAAATTACCAACAATCCACCAGTTGGTAGCAGTTTGGACCAACAGTCCAAATTTATCCTGAGCACATCAGTGAAGCACTCTCAATTGCTCTTTTAGCTGTATTGTTCCATCACCAAATAGAAAATCTTTGCTGGGAGAAAAAAAAAAAAGACTTATTGTTATCTTTTTGGCAACACACACGTCCTACTTAACATAGACTCAGGCCTGATGTGGACTCCTGATCCACACAATGATAGTAATCCAACTCTATGCAGAAGAATCTTTTGCTTTGGCACACTGACTTTTTTAAATTCCGGTTTGTATTCTGTGAGAGGTGTATACATTTCTGAATCTTAAGATCATTTTCCAAAAGCATTAAGGATTGTCAGTTCCATATCTCTATCCAACTGAGATATATACCACACGTCTTAAAACTGTGGAAGCGTTGCATTCTCAAAATATCCTCAGCACTCATAGAAACAGGTCTCATTTCTCTAAGATGAAGAAAAGAACTGAGATTCTGGAATCTACTGCCTCTCATAGGGATTACGATTTGCTCAGTGGTAACTCACAAGATTTTTGGGAAATTGTATTTTGCTAAGTATTTGTATATCACCTACTGTAATGTGTGACCCCAGTCCTCAGTTGAGACTTTTGGTCAGCCCTGAATTGATCAGGCAGTTGGACTAGATGATCACTGTAGGTCACTTCAACTGAAATAGCTTAGTCTACTCTAGTGTAGTCCATTCTGCTGATAAACCAAAAAAAAAAAAATGCCAACATATCTGGTTTTCAGTCTATCGGCATATCTCACAGATTACAAACTTCAAATAAAAGATGCTATTTATTTTGGAAAAATCTTTATTCTTAACATCAGAGAAAAGTCACAGAATCACAAAATTGCCTAGATTGGAAAAGACCTTTAAGATCATCGAAAGTAGAAAATCTACTTTTAACAATAAGGAAAAATTTCCCCGACATTGTAGAGGTTCAGCTTTCGTGAAAATGAACACAAATTGCTGTCATCTAATGGCTGTTTAATAGTTTATTTGAAATTAGTTTGGTGGGGTCAGTCTTTTTCTGAGTTCCTATCATCCAATTCAATTAAAAATTAATCAGCATCTGTGTAGGCAGTCTGTGTAAAGAGATCACCAAACTGAATCAATATAAGCTACTGCTGAAAGAACGGAATCACATTTGAGGCATGCTGGCAGGTGAGAAAAAAGATACCTAAGCTGCTGTTATTCCAGATGTTATTCATAAGAACAATAATAATTTTTAAAAATCTTTGATGTTGTGAATTTGGTCTATTTTATAGCTGCCACATTCTAATATTTTAATTATATGTCACAGTTTTATCCCATCTGAAAGAAACCATTTTAAAAGAGAGACCTGAGGATATGACCAACTAAGCATTTACTGTGGCATTAACCATTTTAATAGGTTGTATTACCATGGATGTATTATGGTAACTGACCACATGCATATCCCTACTCACGACAATGCAAAATAAAATGGATTCATGTGAACTCAGAATGGTTTATGTTAAAACAACTTACTCTGCACTTCAAAGACCACTGAAAGAAGGCCAGGGTGAATGGCAGGAGTGACAACTAAGAGGCATGAACCAGTGACTTATTTAAATTTGTAACACAATTGTAAATACTTGTTTGGCCATATCTCCAAGAAAGCACTAATTTTTAATTTAAATATGAACTTAATTTAAGTTACTATCTTTAAAAAATATTTTAAGATTTATTTAATGTAGCATTTTTTCCTAAATTAGAAATCAGTATGTTGAACTATTTGGAAGGAATGAGTGTGTAAATGCGAGGCATATTGTATAACATTCACGTGCTTGGTTTTGCTCTCAAACCTGCAAAAATTCCTGTGTGCTTATGTCAATTGTTTTAGCATTGACTTTCTCTTCAGATAAAGTGATACACAAAAAAGTTCAAAATTTTAAATGAATTTTCTGTGGGATTGGGAAAATAGGTAGATCTGGGTCATATCTGCCAGAAATTCTATTCAAAATTTTTGTTGGGATGATCTGGTGTCAAATTTATTTATAGTGAAAACCCCATGCTTTCATTAGAAGTGAAATAGATGCATAATGGCCTAGTGCTCCATATGAAGAGCATGCCCAGCTCCTGCAGGATTTAGTTAGTGATGTTTTTTATTAGACAAGTGTTAGAATGAATAATTTGAATTTACAGCAGTGAACTAGGTCTGGCTGGGATGTAGTTACTTTTCTTCACAGTAGCAGGAATGGTGCTGTGTTTTGGGACTGTGACTAGAGAAGAGTGTTGATGACACACCAGTGTGTTGGCTACTGCTGAGCAGCACTTGCACAGCCTCCAGGCTTTCATTTTCTCACTCTGTTCCCCTAGTGAGTAGGTTGGAGGTGGGCAAGAAGTTAAGAGGAGACATAGCTGGGACAGATTACCCAAACTGACCATAGAGATGTTCCACATCATATGAAATTTGTTACTCATGCTGTAGAGACTTATGGTATCACCTATTGTTGCAATAAAAGAAAGGCTGAGAGAGTTGAGGCCATTCAGCCTGGAGGAGGCTCCAGGGAGACTTTGTTGTGGCCTTGTGATATAAAAAGGGTGCTTATAAGAAAGTGAGACTCATAATGACAGGACAGGGACAACAGTTTTAAAATGAAAGAGGGTAGATTTACATTGGCTATAATGAAGAATTTGTTTACAGTGAGACTGGTGAGACACTGGAACAGGTTGCCCAGGAAAACTGTGGATGCTCCATCACAGGATCTGTTCATGACCAGGTTGGATGAGGCTTTGAGCAACCTGGCCTAGTGGCAGGAGGTTTGGAACTAGATAATATTTAAGGTCCTTTCCAACCCAACCCATTCTATGATCCTATTACATTATGCTCTAGCCACAAAAACTTGGGGAAAGGACAGGGAAGGAGGGGATGTTTGTGGTTATGGTGTTTATATTCCCAAGTAACTGTGAGGTGTGCTGCTTTCCAGGAAATGGCTAAACATCTGCTTGCTGATGAGAAGCAGTGAATAATTCCCTATTCTGCTTTGCATGCTTATGGAGCTTTGCTTCACTTGTTAAAGTGTCCTTATCTCAATCCATGGGTTTTCTTAGTCTTGCTCTTGTGATACTCTCCCCCATCCCACTGTGGGGGCAGTTAGAGAGTGACTGAGTGGCTTAATTGCTGGCCAGGGTCAACTCACCACAAGTAGCAAAGATTATAAAATTGGTGTTATAGATGTGGAAACCAAAACAAAACACATTATTAATATTACCCAAACTGTATTTCTATGTTTAGGATTTTCCACAAAATGTTTTTAGCCATACACATCTTCTCACAAAGTATCACCCCTCTTAGGCAGAAGCTGGGATGCATGCAGCCTCAATTGCATTTCAGTTCCTTGTGTAATGAATCATGAAGTAGGTACTGCCTTGAAAAAACACTTGTGTTAGGGTACAGCTTCTCAATATAAAAGTAATTCAATTTGACTCTCATCCCCCTAAGCACCCTTAGTACTTTCACGGATTAATTATGAGGATCTCTTTTATCCAATTCATCTCATTTCTTACCTTACAAAGGTGAAACAGAATGGGTATTGTAAGAGAGCTGTTGGATTTTTGTCCACCTCACAAATGCCAGCTAAGGACAGGTAGGAGAATCTATTGGATTATTTTTACTTTCTGTCTTCCTGCAGGGACATACTGGTTACATTCTTAACTCCAGACCCTGATAGAAGATAGTAAATAAAGATGCTGAGCCAGGCCCTTTACACTTTGATGTTCAGTCTGGTTTAATATCTTCTTTTACCAGTTTTAGGGCAATGGTGTATTATTTGTGGGCATGGGACAAGCTTTTTGCCCTTGATTTGAAAAAAAAAGTACATACACTGTTATGCACGGGTAGACAGAAAATGGATCTTTTCTATTAGGATGGTTCTCAAGAGATAAGGAAAAAGACTTGTATAGGTGATGAAGTGTGATAATATGAAAGGCTGCAAGACAGTTGCTTAAGAAACAAGAACAACAAAGGAATAAACTACTGCAGGCATCACCAGAGCTGGAATGACATTGTACTGTGTACTATGTTTCCATGGCAACTAGCCATAAGAAGATGAATGTCTCATATTCACTGTGCTCTGCAGTACATGTCTATAAATCAAACTTGCATAAAAGAGCATAAGATTTCTTCCATGGGGTGGTTCTGAAAAACAGGTTATTTTCTCATTACTAAATAATTACTTGAAAGAAATACGAGACAATTAGGTCATTTTTTGTATGGAAAGTACCAATACACACAAAAGTACTAATATACCTCTAGCGTGTGATTCTATTAATCTAAAGGCACAGCACTATAAAATGCAGATCATAAACGCCTTCTTTTTTTCCTTAAGATCTGATTTATACTTGCTAGCTTCAAAAACTGTATGAGACTTTTCTGTCCACTTTTGGTTTGTAAGACATTTTTCATCATTTATAGGTTCACTCACATTCACATGTGATTGGTTTTCAGCTCACTTCTGTCACTATTTCCATTATCATGGTCTAAGGATTTAGCATACAAATAACCTATTTTTTCTAAACAAATGGTACAGCCAAGACAAATATTTTCTCAACAGCAGTAATTAATAATATTGTGTAATTAAAATATAACGTTCATATTCACAACAAAAAAGGAAAACAGTACTTGAAATTTTTTAAGAATTTGAATCCCACTTTAAAAGACAACATCTTCACTTACAGACAGCCATTTATCATAAATTGTTATTGCAAAGAACTTGTCACATTTCATATCCATATAGCTACATGGAGAACAGCAGCATTATTATAAAGAAATTCCTGTGTGTGCTACCCATTACAAAGAGTCCCATCATGAAAGAACATATCATCACACCACTTACCTTAGCAGGTACTTCTGCAACTTGTGTCAAGAATGCTGAGTCTTTATGGTACGATGGCATTTTAATCAGATGCACACCAGGTGCACAATAAACACTTGAGCATTTTTTTCAGTATAACTGCAACATTAGCTCAGAACAAATAAATGTTATACTACTGTTCAGGCAAGATTACGGTCATTTATATAGTCAAATATAAACTGAAAACTGACCCACATTTTGCAAACTTAGTGACATCTAAGTGCAGTATATTACTGAGGTTTGTAAGAAAACAGTCCCTCAGGAGAAAGAATGTCTGTATTAAATATGTTTTTATCAGTATGAAATGAAAATATACTTATGCTTGGTCCTATTCCCATGGAATTAAAAAACCCCCACCCAAACCACCCACTTACTAAACTCTGAAACACTGCTGAATAAGGTATCTTTTTTCTTTCATAAAGTAGAGCATTTAACACCACCACTCCATCCTGAAGTTCTATTACCAATTCAAATTAATTCACTGCATCTTTACACATTTATAAAAGAATATACAAAGTTACAGTAAAGTAGAGGTATTATCTGTATGCTTCAGAACCCTCTATACCAGTAAATACAGTACAGCCATTGCTAATAACAGGCCACAAATTCTGTTCTGAGTTTGAAAGGTCTGAGGACTGAGGCTTGTCAGACTTTGTCTGAACTTGCTTGACCTGCCTGGAGATTTTACTGGCTTAATCTGTATCAGCAGCTCTTTTAAAGACTTAAGGACTGGGTGGCTATGTCTAATTTGTTCTTAACTTTGTACAGTGCAAACACAGCTTTATACAGACAGTAGTAACAAGACTTTCTTCTACGTAAATTGAAATATTTATGAATTAAAGATAATGATGTAGAAAAATATACACCTGGCATGATAGCAGAGGCCTTCAGATACAAAGACACAGTGTACAGAGCAGAGGAGTACAGGCATGAGGTGTTATGACATAGGGCACAGGCTAACACTGGAGGACCAAGACTATAAACCACTCACCAATGGTCAGTTAAAGAAATGCAGAAACTGAAGCTGGACACAAGTGGTTTTATAGATGACAAAGAGAGCAAAGAACAAGTATCTAAAATACGCAATATGTGCCATATATAGTAATTTTGGATGCAATGTGGGCTTGCAGACCAAGGAAGAAAGAGGAAGGTGTAAACTGTGATGGGAAACACATAAAAATGACCCAAAGTGGATGCTAGAGTGGGACAGAGAAAACATCAAGATTAATATCATACCCCTTCTGGGGAAGAAGTCAGGACAAAGACAATTCACCCTACCATGCCTGCCAACCAGTCAACCTCAGGACTGAGAAGGACAGGGGAACATCGAGAATAACAACAGAAAAGGGGGTAGATGTTAGGAGGTGTGTAAGATTTAACTGCATTGAGACTTCCTGTAGCATAGCATTCTTTATTTTGTTTTAATTTTTTTTTCTTTTTTCAATTATTAAATCTGTACTAATACTAATTCTTTGGCTAGACTGCTAAGATTTCAGTATATAGGAAAAAGAAGTTTTGGCTTTATGTATCAGGTGTCTCCTTTGTAGCCAAAAAAAAGATTTTGACCATAACACTTATTCATAGGTAGGTTAGAAAAATAATACGTTATTCTTTAGCTTCTTACTATATTATATTAGACATTTCAAGACTATTTTAATAGTAGTATAATATATTAATCATAAATACAAGAATTCGGTTTCCAAGCCTCAAGACTTAAAATAAGTTCAACATGTATGGATGCCTCATTATGAACATTTTGCTTACCTACAAATCAAGTCTACTAGATCTGAAAGCTAAATGACTTTGGTGGGGCCCTTCATTCTCAATGTAAATCAATTGCTGATATTCTTCCTTCCTTGTGTTCTGTCTGGCTTGCATAGACTTGTTTTCATTTTTATGTCTAAGAATACATTGAGAATTACACTTCATAGGAGAAAAGAATTCACTGCTCTGTATAGTAGAGAAGCTAAATATTATGTACGAGTCTAACTTTTTTTCCTACTTCCCTTTCTGATATTAACCACTGACTTAGCTTATTATTTTACTTCATTTAATGTACAAGAAAACAATACATGCAACCTCCCAAAGTAAAGGAACTCACCAGTACCTGACATGGTTTGGAGATAGCATTTCCAAGCAAAAATTTTATAAATAAACACCAAAAAAATCCTTTTCATATAACAATTTCACAAAGCTCTGAAATACACTAATTAGGCTTTTTTTTTTCCTTATTACAACATGTCACTATGTTTTACTTAAGACTTAGAAATCTTTTTTGAGTTAAATCTCCCAGTCTTCCCCACTGCTTGTACTATGGTTAAAATCATAGCAGTCACAGTATACAAAATGCATTCCTTCCAGATTAAATTAAAGTGAAAGATGTGCTCCCAGCATGCACCTG
This sequence comes from Brachypteracias leptosomus, assembly GCA_013401335.1. Classification (NCBI taxonomy): domain Eukaryota; kingdom Metazoa; phylum Chordata; class Aves; order Coraciiformes; family Brachypteraciidae; genus Brachypteracias; species Brachypteracias leptosomus. Next base: position 20,992 of record VYZX01026955.1, read on the forward strand.
AAGCACTCCAACTTCTAGCGAACATTCAGCCTATTGACCAGACTAGAATTAGTCCAAGTAACTCCCTCAATGAACGTCTTACAGGTATTTGGCCCCCATCATAAACTTCTAGCTCTACATGCCTGATCCCTACATGCTATATTAAGTGCTAACATAGACATAGTTTTAGAACTCACACTTGATCAGAGTCATCTTACACATGTATGTATTGTAAAATATTTTACTTCACACAAAAGAAATATTTTAAATTTTATTCTCTGTACTAAAAAGAAGGAACAAGAAACATATCTACAAATATGAAATTATATAAATTCTGTTTTAGCAATCCATTGTAATAAGGATTTGTGCCACAACTACATTGAAGCTTCGACCAACATCTATGTCCAAAATATCTCCTCTGGCTTTCTTTTCATACAACTTTAATCCAATTGACCACTCAGTTTAGGACCAAAGTCTCAGCTCTGTTTTCCTACGTGAAGTTCAACATACATACCAAGAGTTAAAAGAAATATCAAAAAATGATGTTGTAGTGGGTCTGTC
>VYZX01026956.1:0-17966 GCA_013401335.1 Brachypteracias leptosomus
GCCAGTGTAGGATGCACACACTTAATATAATCTCATTGGATGAAGGATCTTTAACTAAAGTAGTAAATTCATCAAATCTGCATAGAGATACTCTTGTTTGATTTTAAGAGCTTATGATTTATTTCATTTCAGCTAAATTGACTGTTGGAAGCTGGAGATGATCTGAGCACAAAAATCAGCTGAAATGAAAAAACCTGAAATACAGCAAATGCAGCTACTTTGGTGTAAATCTGTGTGTGGACCCATCTGCTTCCTGGTCAAAGTGTATTAAATCAATTTACTGAAAGTCTATAGCAAACTGCCAGAAAGATTGGTTTTTTGTTCTTAAGTCTTGAAGGCTTATGCAACTTATTACTCTATTCCTTCTGATATTCCATCTGGAGTAAGTCATCTATTTTTAGCACCTTAAATATTATTTTTTAATTTCTCAGAATAAATCGCACAAATTGAAATTTCAGACAGAGAGCACTAGAAGTTGTTTTAGTTCTTCATGTGTTCAGCAATCTTCAAAAAATATACTTGTTTTTGTCTGGAGAGCTGTACAATTTGATGTTGTTGCTGAACCTCTGCATCCCCAAACTGTTGTTTGTGGGATTTTTTTTCATTCTTTGATGTAAAGTGGTAATCTACAGACCTGAACTCTATATATTTAAGTGCTCCTTTATTGTGCCTACATATTTCTACATAGATAAGGTTATTTGACTGCAAACTTCAAAGCCATTATTGCTATATTTTTATATACAGTGTACAGATTATAGTATGGGCTGTTATTTTGTATTTGAGGTTAAATTTTGGATTTGTATCTTCTAATTGTCAACTCCTATTCTTGAATTTAATCAACAAATTTTATGTGCATTCAAATGTAATTATAATTTTCTCCACAGCATTCATGTTCTGAAAGAGAACAATTTTCCAATTTGATACATTTATTTCTTGAATTCAGTTTGTGTTGCCAGATGCTTTGCCCTGCCCCTTGAAGTTTGGATGCAAAATAAATAAAAAAGAAAATTCTTAAAAAAACCCTACTCTAATTCTGTGTTTTACAAAGAGCTGGAACTGCTTATTTCTTTGAGCCATATCTTGTTCATAATTTCAGACCATCACTGCTGAATGGTGGAAATAATACTGGAAAAAAATGGAGTATATTGAAATTTGAAATGGAGATTACGTACATGATGAAGAAAGAGTTCAGATAGCAAAGCTATTTCCTGAGTTTATGCACAAGTGTATGTGTTATTTCCAGAGGACTTACCATCAATTAACCAATCATCAGATATAAGTCAAAAGAAGTTAAATAACTGTGGAGGAGATTTTAAAAATATTTTTTTTAAATTCAGTTACCATCTCTTTCATCTCATCTGCTCAAAAATAAAAGACATATCTTTGTCTAAAAATCTTGTCTTGATGATTACTTAACCATCATCAGTTTGTCCAGTCTGTTCTGGCAGGTTTGTTTTCTCTTAACCAGGTGGGGATACTACTGTGGCTGTACCAACATTGTTTCTCGTGTGACAGCTAGCTTTTGCTGACAGAGCTTCTGCTGCAATAAACTAATTCCTCCTTTCTCTTTCAACTGAATAGCCATATTCTAAAGTAGATGCCAGTGACATAAATTGATAATCTGCTGTGATTCATTAAATACTTCCATTTTGTAATTATGCCAAGAGCCATAAATAAGATACTTTTCATGCGAGAAGTGGCTGGAGACACAGTTTCTGGCTCTTCTGCTTGAGATTTCAGCAACACCCTGAAACACTTCTAAGGAAAAACATTGTTAGGTGTGCCCAACAAAGAAATGGATATACTAACACATCCCAGAAACAACTGTTTTTCTCATTGAATTATCTAGGCACCACAGGGTGGTTATGCACTTCTCAAAATCACAGTTTTATCTCTGAATTTGGGAGAGGGGTGGTGGTAGTAATAATGTACTATAATTTTTCTTTAAGAGCCTTGTTTGTCAATGAAGTTTTTTGACATACATTTACTGGTAGGGGACTTCAGCAGCTGTGCAGGTAGGTGAAAGCAATAAGGTGAATGTATGCATTGCGGTATTGTATATACAGTTGAAGTGAGTGTCTCAGCTGCAACTGTTCTTACAAGAGGTGGATATGACAATACCAAAAGATTCCAAGATTTAATCTGATTTTACTGAATGGGTTTTTACAACTTTTTAAGTAAAAGATTCATTCTTTAAGTCAAAAGAATGGAGTTTTTATTAAAAAAAACAAAAAATCCTTGACTGCTTTTAAAAAACCCAAACATGTAATACCTTCCAGATGAAAGAAATTTAAATTTTGAATTGTATAAAGTGTTTTATTTGACTTGTGCTATTTTCCTCATTTTTTTTTAATCAACTGAAAACTGGAAAAGATCAGTTATTCACCTGCTTTATGTTAAGCTTGCAAATACATTTTGTTTATGTCTGTCCATGCTGTAATGGAGAGAAGTTTCATCTGAGATGATTCTGCATGTTAAATCCAGGAGTTTTCGCAGTTATGGATTCTAAAGTGCATTAGCAGTCCATGCTTCTAGGCCAAGTTATCTCCAAGCTTTTTGGTGGCAGGAGGGGGTTATATGAATTAGAAATAGGAAATTAACACATTTTCTGAGTATTCTATGAGATCCGTGATTTCTGCTGGCACTAAAACCTTGCAGAAGTAAGTTTCCTTGTAATTACCTAGTTTTATCTAGAATTCATACACATTGGTGTGATCTCACCTGGTCTAATTTATTCTTTCTAGTGTCCTTTTAAGACTTAAACACTACTTTCTGCTTATAGGCATTTGCTCATTCGATGTATCTTTAACTTAAACAACTGATGCATATGCAAAATAAGCTCACCTGCACTAGAGGAGCGAAGGAGAAAAAGAGAGGTCTGTGTTTAGGGTTTAGATTTCCCAGTTGTTTCAATACAAAGCTGTAGGCTGATCTCACTAGCTGCTCTATCTGAGATCAACAAGGCAGAGCATCATAACCAGCACAGTCACTGCACTGCAGCGGTGAGCCTGGAGATAAGTGGAATTGAAGTATTTCGAAAACCTGAGTACAGTGGCAATTGGTCCTGCTTTCAGAGCCTTCTTTACTCCTTTGGACCCTACTGAGACAGGAGGTGTTCTTTCCTTAGCAATCCCCACTGCCTACTTTCAGTTCAGCTTTGTAAGAAAAGCAAGGAGATGCAACGTGATAAAAAGCCAGGTGCCTTCTTCTTCTGCCTGTTGCTGGGCGCTGCAGGAGGCTGGTGACAGGCTGCCATCCCTGTGTCTGGTCCTGAGACGCAGGCCGGGCTTTAAAGTCCTTCAGACTGTGTTCCCTTTGGCTTTGTGCCTGCAAAATGTGTGCCCAGATGTTGCAGACCAAACCCAAAGCAGTAAAGTAGTAATTCAAAACTGATTTGAATTCACTGTTTTCTCAGTCTCCTTTTTTTTCCCCCTCCTTATTCCTTTTAATGTTTTCAGTTAAGGCCATAAGGCCTTTGATTCATGGATGCCAGAATTATGATACCTTAGTATGCATCAACTATTGCTTAATTGTGCAAGACCTTGCAAACCATCTAAACTTAGAGCTCAAAATCAGCCCTCCAGTAATAGCAGTAATACTCTTTGCATTTATTATTTCCTGTTAATGTGCTATTCAGAATGGTTTATGGCATTTCCACAACCAGTCACATGTTAAATATAGTGGAAGTGATGTTGATTTTCATAAAGTGTAGGAGAAATAGCATGATTAATAATTAATCAGTCATGGCTGGTTTGAGCTGTTCAGAGTGTAAAGGTAGCTGTCCTTGGCCTATGATCAGATTGTCACAGCGAAGTTAAAATGTGCTACTATTGTTGCTACACTTTACTAAGCCCATTTCTTTCCTTGTTCCATTCTGTTCCATTCAGGCAGGACCAATCCCCTTGCCTCTTTTTTTTTGCATGTCTTGCTGTCACTTGGTCTGGTGCACTTTGTTTTGTGCGTTTTTTTTTTGTCTTGTTACAAATTGAAATGACTGCTGCTGTCTTCAAGCTGATCTACATGATTATTTTATTCAGATCTCAGCAAATACTGCTCTATCTAAATAACCTTATGAAGAGTCTCCATGATGAAAAGATAAGGCATAAAAGATAAGAAGTATTATTAGCTTTGGACTGCCCATTATCCAAAAGTTTGTTGTATCCTTGGTAGCTTTTATGGTCAAGACTCAGACAACAAGGTTGAAAGTATTCCAGGATGGATTATTTTTTTAGAAGTACTTTAGCACTGGGTTTTGTTTTATTATGTCAATATCAACAGGCTTGTTCTGAAGTAATTCTGGGCAATCCATTCACCTTGTGTAACTTCGAGGAGTAAGTGGGGAGATGATGCAATCTTCAAAGTGACATCCACACAGTCCCATTATTTTCAGTACATCTATACAGTTGTGACTGGGGCTTCTGGAATAATCTATTTTAACTTAATTTTGTAACTCTGATGTTACAAGAGTTCAATATTTTCTTTTGCCACAGCTCAATTGTTGGTGAGAAGTGACAATTACCTGCTATAAATGCACTTTGGCATGAATCACACAAACTTTGAGATGGAGCAAGGAATTCTAGAAATTAATCTGAAAGGCAGAATCATTCCCAGAGCCAATGCTAGTAGCACTAAAATATTTTTAAAGTACCTGCAAACATCTAACATATTTCCTCAGTGTACAAAATGTTATCAATGGATTATGGTGAACAGTTGTTTTGTCAAGGGATTTATTTCCATATATATGGAGCTTTTAATTTGCTTTTGAGTATGTTACTTCAAATCACTTTGAATACTAAAATTTCCAATTTCTAGTTCAGAGGAATAGGAAAAGAGATTTTTTTACATTTTAGATTTCTTTTAATGACTGGTCCAATGACTATTGCAAAGTCAAAGCATTGATCTTAGATACAGGACTCTTCAGATAGTGAAATTTTCCAATTTAGAACAAGATTAACAAAACCTGCCTTATAGTGAATGACAGGGGTCATAATTTCCTGAATAATGCTTCAGACTCTATCCTTTGTTCTCTCCAGGATTAGATTTTGGCTTGTCTAAACTTCCCCTTTGTAAATATCCCCTAATTGTATTGCAAACAAGTCAGTTGTCTAATCTGATACATATATTCCAGGTGGAGGTTACACAGTTTTAATGTGTGACTTCAGAGGCTTTCTTCCAAACATGCTGACCTTTTTTGTGCCAAGCACCTAATGCTGTGTCTCTTCACATTAATAATAATGCCCATTTTAATTTCAGTGGGGCAGAAACCTGCACAACCTCTAAGACAACAAACCTTCACTGACTTACTGCAATGTGTATTTATGCCTGACCCTATGTGCATTACAGGGAGATAAGACTGTTTGATAACTTCCATGGATATAGCATTTAGTTCCTAGTAAGCTCCTTTGCTGTTTGTTAGCTCTCATTGTCAATATACCATCTACAATCCAAGTGAATCATTCACCCAAACTGCAATTTTCTTCCAGTGCCAGAGTTCCATTGGATGGGAATGTGCATAGCCCATAGTGGCATGCCAATTTATAGCCATAGACTGTTTTTTGGATAAAGTATGCTCTAAAAGAAGAAACACAAGCAAAACTGGGAAAAGAATGTACAGGTTTTTTCTAGGAAAAACCCCCCAAACCTTCCAATGAGAGAGGCTTTTTATTTTATTTGTCTTGTCTGAAAAACAGCCTTATGCCAGGTACTATGGCTAGTCTGCGGTGCCCACATGTCTGATGGTGTCTACATAGTCACAGATCTTTGAAGAATTCAAATCTGGCACGACAACTACGGGATAGACATCTGAGTATTATGGACATGAGTGATGTTCAGAAGAAAAGCAAGTTTGTCTCATGTCTGGAGCAGGTTGCTAGGCTGTCACTTTCCCATCCCTTTGCCAAGGCTTCCACCTGACATACATTGCTTGCTATCTCTGCTGTGCTGTCGCATTCCCCATTGATTTAGATCCCTCTTTTCCCATTTTTGGCCTGTTTCTTCTATCAGTGGCAGCAACTTTGATTTCCAGCTTTTGGATTCCTTAGGAGGACTGCAAGGCAGGAGGAAAGTGTCTATGGATACAGAAGGTAAAAATATAAAAGCATGATAAAGAATAAATAACATTGCAATATTTTCTTTTCTGAACTGGAAAGTGAGAAAGTCCCAAACATCTTAAGGCCAGCTTACCCTATGTGTCGAGATATGGATATGTGGTCATTATGTGGTGTCATATAACACATATTACATGTGGGTTTTTTGTTTATTAAATAATCCTTAAAGATTTTTTTTTTAATGTCAGAAAAAAAGGTTTAGTTTACTTTAGGGATTACTACTTCACATTTGCCTGCAGGCAAGAGAAAGCAAGATTATTCTTTTTAATGAAATAACTGAAGCTGTTGTGTTTGCCTTCTGTGGTTCATTAATAGTAACTTGTTCAGTCTCGGTAATTTTCTCTTGACACAGTGTGGCAAAATACACACAGCTTCACTACAGATGAAAGGATTCTCCAGAAAAGTAACAGAAAGCTCAAACAGAAAGCTCAATTTGACATTTTAAAAGCAGATTGTGTCTGTTCCATGCATACTGCTTTATTTAAGAGCTTGATGTACTGTCAGGGAAGGATAGAAAGAGAAACACTTTATAAAATACAGCAATACATCTTTGAGCTTCATTCCACGTGATTATCTGGTGCTTGATGTGCAATCCAATTGCTACTACAAAATTAAAGAACATTAGGCTTTTTCATGGTCCTCTTATTTACCTGAAGATACTTGAAGTAAAGGACCAGGGTACTGTATTTTTACACAATTTTACTTGTAATCAGTAGATTTCTTTTGGAATAAAATCTTTGCAGAGGAGCTGCTCCTGGCCTAGATTCTAGTAAGCATTATGCCAGAAATAATACATGCTACTGACAGAACTTATCTGATGCTCTATGAACTAGTATAAAACAATGACTTTATGTTTTATAGGTGCTTCAATATATTTTTTTTTGTGTTAATACCACTTACTAGCGCTTAGTTCAATCACAGTGCCTGAATTAATTTATATCCATATATTCTGTCAAGGACTAAGTGAAACTGAACCGGTGAAGATCTGGATGAGACTTGTTTTTAAGACATGTAGGCAAAAACTTTATTGGGCAGCAACTGAGTGTGTATTTTGGGACTAAATGACCACAGGAATCTGTAATAACCTAATTACCTTTTAAAATTATTTTCAATTCATCAGTGACCATAGTTTCTATCTAATTTATGTGGCGGTCCATATGAAATCTTTTGACTGTCTCAATCAATTCACTGGCAGACAGCAATTTACATTACAGAAACCAAGACAAAATTACTAGATGTTAATGTGTCTCATTTTTGATATGGAGTTTGCAGAGGAACATGTATTACAAAATCTGACTCACTCTTCAAGGTCCTGGAGGGACCTGGCAGCTGGTGGGTAAAACATACTGATAAAATGAGGAGCAGTCTTTTAGAGGAACTAAAAATATTCTTAAATTTGGGTAAAAGACGCATATTGCTGGCAGAAATGCTTTGCCCAGCTCATCTGTGCTCTGTGTTGGGATGTCCTCATCATCAAAAAGAAAGCTAACCCTATATCATCTATGGGTTTTAAAACGGTTCATTTTAATTTAAATTGTTGACCATGCAAACTTCATTTATGCAGTGGTGTAGTGAAAGAGAGTTACTTAAAATGCTCAAGAGTCTGCACACTGGTTATAAAAAGACAGTTGCTCTTTCCTTCAGAATGGAGAAAGCTATGGTCAATGTTCAGAAATCACTGTGGTGTATCATGGACAGTGACTACTAGGACAGTTCACAGGACCAAAGGATTTTTGAGAAACCAATTTGGCCACTAAATAAATGACAAAAGCTCTGTATTAACCCCTCTCCCTTCACAGAAGGGGAAAGGAAAGGGAATAAGGGAGACAGATTTATGAGTTGTAAAAAGAAACTAGAACAGCTTTAATGAAACAGAAACAACACAAAGAAAATATAATAATAAGAAAATAGTGAAATATGTATACAAATATAAACAAAACCAATACTGAATTCCCTTAATGGTCACCACTGATGCTGCAGGGCAGGCACTGGAGAAGTCCCAGTCAGGACTCACCTGCAGACAAGAGGTGGAATCAGAAACTGGACACAGGGACTGGATTCAGAAATGCAGAGATGGGGGTTGAAAACAGAAGGACAGAGTCATCCTTGAACGCTGGCCATTGAAGACAAGATCTTAACTCTTGTGATCCCTCAGCTTTATACCAAATATGACATGTATGGGATGGAATACCTCATTAGTCAGTTTAGGACCACCTGATCTGCCCACTTTTCTCTACAAGTGTGACTTTTTTTAACTCTCTCACTTACAGCCCCTCAAAGTGGTACACAAGATTTAGCAGTGACCTTGGTTTCTGTAGAAGCAAGTAAAAACAAGAGCCTTTCTGCACACCAATCCTTAGTAGCAACTGTAAGCATTGAGTGTTAGTACTGCTAGAAGCAGACGCTGTCTGTGAAAATGTGCCATAGCTTCAGAAAATGCAGTTACTCAGAAAAGACTGAGCTGAAAAGGGAAATTGCTGAACAGACAATTCGTTCTATCTCAACCCAGGACATAAGGCAACAGCCAAAGAACTAGAAGTATGGGGGAAAAGACCAAATACTTACCTGAAGTATTTATAGAGATAGAAAGGAAATATTAGGAGGCAATAGAAATACTCCAGGACAGACAGCATCTTTTTGCTCTATGCTGCGTGTTGCATAGTATATAGTTTAGCACTTCTGAGCACCATCGCAGCATAAGAATTCTTCTGCTAAGGCACACAGACATCATAACAGATAATAGATGGGAAGATACTGTACTATCTTTCTAAAAGAGGCCATCCACTGACTAAAACCTGGAGAAATTTTCTTGCTCTAGGGAGGCTTATCTAGATTTCCATTAGTCTAAGAGCACAAAGAGAAACTCTCTTTGTCATCTCTCTTTCTTACATATCTTTGTCTACTTAGAAATACTCTACTGAGGTAAAACTCCTAATTTACATCTTGTGGTTTTGGGGACTGCAGACTTAGAGAATTAATAATAATAAAATAAAAATTAAAAATCAGTTTTAAAAGGGGAAAAAATGTAGAAACAATGGAAGAAAAAGAGCCAATCCACTGACATAGAGGCTCTAATTTGACTTCCTGACATCTTGTCAAAATCATATCTTTTTTATGCCTTTTAAAAGAGCAAGTTTCATTGGGATTTGTCAGTGACAAGACATAGGAGATGTATGACTGTGACATTCCTAAAGTCTCTGTGTATAGGCCTGGAAGCAAAGATACAGTTAGATAGATAAGCCCCTAAACTTGCTGTACAATGATATCAAACTCTAGTCTGGCTGCATAATCATTTTGCGCAGTTTGGTTTCTCTAGCATCCAGGTGAAATGTATAGCCTTGAAAATGTCAGGAACCTCTCTTTCTTGTCTGTGAAATGCATAATCATAGAATCATAGAATCATCAGGGTTGGAAGGGAAGTTAAAGATCATCTAGTTCCAACCTCCCTGCCATGGACAGGGATGCCTCCCACTAGATCAGGTTACTCAGAGCCCCATCACCCTCATGGTGAAGAACTTCTTCCTAACGTCTAATCTGAATCTACCCACCTCTAGTTTTGACCCATTCCCCCTAGTCCTACCACTACCCAGCATCCTAAAAAGTCCCTCCCCAGTTTTCTTGTAGGCCCCCTTAAGATACTGGAAGGCCACAATAAGGTCCCCTCGGAGCCTTCTCTTCTCCAGACTGAACAACCCCAACTCTCTCAGTCTATCCTCACAGGAGAGGTGCTCCAGTCCTCTGATCATCCTCGTGGCCCTCCTTTGGACACATTCCAGCACATCCATATCTTTCTTGTATCATATTTAATGGAGGAAAGTAGTGGCTATAAAACCAGAGAACTGACTTTAGAATTTGAATTTCTTTATTCTAATTTGTCAGATAACATCCATGTCCTGTCCCACTCAGGTGTCCAGACATGTCAGCAAAGGGAATTAAGCATTTTATTCTCTCATCTTTCAGTAGAATTAATTGAATTCAAAAAGAGCAATTTGATTAAAGTCTTGAGTGTAATTGATCAGCAAGTGNAAAACCAATACTGAATTCCCTTAATGGTCACCACTGATGCTGCAGGGCAGGCACTGGAGAAGTCCCAGTCAGGACTCACCTGCAGACATGAGGTGGAATCAGAAACTGGACACAGGGACTGGATTCAGAAATGCAGAGATGGGGGTTGAAAACAGAAGGACAGAGTCATCCTTGAACGCTGGCCATTGAAGACAAGATCTTAACTCTTGTGATCCCTCAGCTTTATACCAAATATGACATGTATGGGATGGAATACCTCATTAGTCAGTTTAGGACCACCTGATCTGCCCACTTTTCTCTACAAGTGTGACTTGTTTTAACTCTCTCCCTTACAGCCCCTCAAAGTGGTACACAAGATTTAGCAGTGACCTTGGTTTCTGTAGAAGCAAGTAAAAACAAGAGCCTTTCTGCACACCAATCCTTAGTAGCAACTGTAAGCATTGAGTGTTAGTACTGCTAGAAGCAGACGCTGTCTGTGAAAATGTGCCATAGCTTCAGAAAATGCAGTTACTCAGAAAAGACTGAGCTGAAAAGGGAAATTGCTGAACAGACAATTCGTTCTATCTCAACCCAGGACATAAGGCAACAGCCAAAGAACTAGAAGTATGGGGGAAAAGACCAAATACTTACCTGAAGTATTTATAGAGATAGAAAGGAAATATTAGGAGGCAATAGAAATACTCCAGGACAGACAGCATCTTTTTGCTCTATGCTGCGTGTTGCATAGTATATAGTTTAGCACTTCTGAGCACCATCGCAGCATAAGAATTCTTCTGCTAAGGCACACAGACATCATAACAGATAATAGATGGGAAGATACTGTACTATCTTTCTAAAAGAGGCCATCCACTGACTAAAACCTGGAGAAATTTTCTTGCTCTAGGGAGGCTTATCTAGATTTCCATTAGTCTAAGAGCACAAAGAGAAACTCTCTTTGTCATCTCTCTTTCTTACATATCTTTGTCTACTTAGAAATACTCTACTGAGGTAAAACTCCTAATTTACATCTTGTGGTTTTGGGGACTGCAGACTTAGAGAATTAATAATAATAAAATAAAAATTAAAAATCAGTTTTAAAAGGGGAAAAAATGTAGAAACAATGGAAGAAAAAGAGCCAATCCACTGACATAGAGGCTCTAATTTGACTTCCTGACATCTTGTCAAAATCATATCTTTTTTATGCCTTTTAAAAGAGCAAGTTTCATTGGGATTTGTCAGTGACAAGACATAGGAGATGTATGACTGTGACATTCCTAAAGTCTCTGTGTATAGGCCTGGAAGCAAAGATACAGTTAGATAGATAAGCCCCTAAACTTGCTGTACAATGATATCAAACTCTAGTCTGGCTGCATAATCATTTTGCGCAGTTTGGTTTCTCTAGCATCCAGGTGAAATGTATAGCCTTGAAAATGTCAGGAACCTCTCTTTCTTGTCTGTGAAATGCATAATCATAGAATCATAGAATCATCAGGGTTGGAAGGGAAGTTAAAGATCATCTAGTTCCAACCTCCCTGCCATGGACAGGGATGCCTCCCACTAGATCAGGTTACTCAGAGCCCCATCACCCTCATGGTGAAGAACTTCTTCCTAACGTCTAATCTGAATCTACCCACCTCTAGTTTTGACCCATTCCCCCTAGTCCTACCACTACCCAGCATCCTAAAAAGTCCCTCCCCAGTTTTCTTGTAGGCCCCCTTAAGATACTGGAAGGCCACAATAAGGTCCCCTCGGAGCCTTCTCTTCTCCAGACTGAACAACCCCAACTCTCTCAGTCTATCCTCACAGGAGAGGTGCTCCAGTCCTCTGATCATCCTCGTGGCCCTCCTTTGGACACATTCCAGCACATCCATATCTTTCTTGTATCATATTTAATGGAGGAAAGTAGTGGCTATAAAACCAGAGAACTGACTTTAGAATTTGAATTTCTTTATTCTAATTTGTCAGATAACATCCATGTCCTGTCCCACTCAGGTGTCCAGACATGTCAGCAAAGGGAATTAAGCATTTTATTCTCTCATCTTTCAGTAGAATTAATTGAATTCAAAAAGAGCAATTTGATTAAAGTCTTGAGTGTAATTGATCAGCAAGTGTGACAAGACAGGAAGATTAGAATGTGGTCATTATCACTGGGGGTCAATGAATCAAATTTATGGATCCTAATGTCACCAAACACTGGCATGTTTGGAGGTTGATCCAGTTCTTATATTTATACCTTGTCTAATATTGTTTCTCTTGTCACTATTGCATCTATAGCAAGTATATGAGTACCAAGTGTTCACCATAGAGAAAGAAACTCTTAGATCTTAACAGCTTTTATAAAATCTAGTGCTGGTTGAAATCATCCCAGAAAGCATCAGATGAAAGCTAATCTAATTAACGAGTCAGCAACTGTGCTGTCCTTGATTTTGCATCAGTGCTTAAGAATGTCAGGATCTGTGCTTTGATAGGGACAGATGAACTCTTGCTGTGTAAACTTCCTTAGATCACTACTAGTCACAGGGTTCAGACGTCCACTGTGATACATCTAAGGCACCTAAGGTGAAGGCTGTGAGTATTCTCATAGAATGAGCCATAGAATGGTTTGGGTTGGAAGGGACCTTAAAGATCACCTAGTTCCTAGTTCTATCACAGGAGGAACTGGAGGCCATTGTGCAGCGAGAAAACTACGATATAGTTGCCGTCACAGAAGTGTGGTGGGGTGACTCACATGGCTGGACTGCAATTGATGGCTACCAACTTTCAGTAAGGGACAGGCAAGGCAAGTGAGTCAGTGGGGTGGCCCTCTATATCAGAGAGGGATATGAATGTCTACAACTTAACAATGGAGATGACAGGGTAGAGTGTTTATGGAAAAAAATCAAGTGGAAGGCCAACAAGGCAGATGTCACAGTGAAAGTTTGTTACAGACCACCCAGTCAGGATGATGATATTAGTGAAATACTCTATAAGCAGTTGGAATGTGTGGAAGATAACTTCCTGGTGCAGCTGGTTAAGGAGCCAACTAAAGAAGTTGCCCTCCTGAACCTGCTGCTTTTGAACAGGGAAGGACTTGTAGGAGATGTAATGGTTGGTGGCCATCTTGGGCTTAATGATAATAAATAATGGAGTTTTTTATTCTTGGAGAAGTAAGGAGAGGGTTTAGCAGAACTGCCACCTTGGACTTCCATAGGGCAGACTTTGGTCTGTTCAGGAGACTGATTGGCAGGGCTCCTTAGGGTGCCGTCCTGAAGACAAAGGAGTCCAGGAAAGCTGTGTAATCTTCAAGAAGAAAATCTTAAAAGCACAGGAGCAGGTCATACTATGTCCCGAGAGATGGCTGGCTGGGAAGATGACCAGCCTGGCTGAATGGAGAGATTTGGGTGGAACTCAGGAACAAAAGAAAAGTTTTTGGCCTAGGGAAAAGGGGACAGGCCACTCAGTAGAACTACAAAGACACAGTGAAGGTGTGTAGAGGGGAAATTAGAAGAGCCAAAGCCCAACTGGAACTCAATCTGACTATTGCAGTAAAAGACAATTAAAAAATGCTTCTATAGATACATTACCAACAAAGGGAAGATTGGGGACAATCTTTGTCCTTTACTGGATGCAGGGGGAATCATAGTGACTAAGGATGAGGAAAAGACTGAAGTGCTGAATATCTTCTTTGTCTCAGTCTTTAATGGCAGGACTAGCTGCTTGCTGGGTAGTCAAATCCTTGAGCTGGAAGACAGGGATGGGGAGCAGGAGGAGGCCTCCATAATACAGGAGGAAATGGTTAGTGACCTGCTGCACCACCTAGACATACACAAGTCTATGGGGCCGGATGGGTTACAAGAGCACTGAAGGAGCTCGTGGATGTGCTTACCAAGCCACTCCTCATGGTTTATCAGCAGTCCTGGCTAACCATGGAGATCCCAACAGATTGGAGATTAGCAAATGTGTCATCCGTCTACAAGAAGAAGGAGGATCTGGGGAATTACAGACCTGTCAGTCTGACCTTGGTGCCAGGGAAGGTCATGGAGCTGATAGTCGTGAGTGCCATAACATAACACATACAGGACAACCAGGCAATTAGGCCCAGTCAGCATGGGCTCATGAANCATGAGCCAGCAGTGTGTCCAGGTGGCCAAGAAGGCCAACAGCATCCTCATTTGTATCAGGAATAGTGTAGACAGCAGGACTGGAGAAGTGATCATGCCCCTGTACTCAGCACTGTTGAGGCCATATCTGGAATCTTGGGTTCAGTTTTGGGCACCACAGTATAAGAAAGACATTGAGGTGTTGGAGCAGGTGCAGAGAAAGGCAACAAAGCTGGTGAAGGGTCTTGAGCATAGGTCTTCTGATGAGTAACTGAGGGACTTGGGTTGTTTAGTCTGGAGAAAAGGAGGCTGAGGGGTGACCTTGTCACCCTCTCCAACTACCTGGAAAGAGGTTGTAAAGAGGTGGGTCTTGGTCTCTTCTCACAAGTCACAACTGATAGGACAAGAGAAAATGGCACCAGGTTACTTCAGGGGAGATTAGGAAAAACTTCTACACCAAAAGGGTTATCAAAGACTGGAACAGGCTGCCCAGGGAAGTGATTGAATTACTATCCCTGAATGTATTTAAAAACCATCTAGATATGGTGCTCAAGAATATGGTGTAGCAGTGGGCCTAGTAAAGTAACAGTTGGACTTGATGATCTTAAAGGTCTTTTTCAACCATAGCAATTCTGTGATTCTGTGGACCCCCCTCTCATGGCAGGGACACCTCCCAGAAGACTAGGTTGCTGAGAGCCCTGTCCAACCTGACCTTGAATATTTCCAGGGATGAGTCATCTGCCACCTTTCTGGGCAACCTGTGACAGGGTTTCACCACCCTTGCTGATAACTAAATCTATAACTATAAAGTAAATCTATAACTATAGACTAAATCTACCCCCTTTTTGTTTTAAATCATTACCTCCTATCTTGCTACAAGAGGCCCTGCTAAAAATACTGTCCTTGTCTTTCTTATAGGGCCCTTTAAGTATTGAAAAGCTCCTTGAATCTTTCTCTTAAGGCTGAACAACCCCAACTCTCTCAGCCTTTCTTCACAGGAGAGGTGTTCCAGTCATCTGATTTGAGTAGGCAAGTCAGCCCCTTTTCTATGTAATGCATTACTTTTTGCTGAATGCAAGAGATTCATACCTTACTGCTATCGCTAGAAAAGCTCTTCACAAGGTCAAAGACAAAAGTATATCTTGCACAGGCATGGCCAGTCATTTGTCATTTCCTACTTCAGTAATCAGGAATGCGCTGTTAGATATCTGCAGAACTGTCAGGTTTGGATTGAAATGGTTTTTTACAAAGTCTCTCATTTGGCTATTGAAATTAACTTTTTTTTTCAATAAAATTACCTGAGACAAAATAAATGCCTATTAAAAAAAGTACATGCCTGTGCAGAAATTCAAACAACAGCAAAATACAGTTAAAGAAAACAGTCAATCCTTTACACTAGAAGAGTTACTTACTACTCTGCTAAACCAGCATTTCATATTTCAAGCAGTTTCCTCTTCTGTCACTCTCTCTTGCACCTGGTAGATTTAAAGGAAAAATACCCACTGAAATAAAAGAGAATAGGATTATGCACACGGTGTGCAAAGAACTCTGTAAATAAACAAACATGCCATCCCCATTTAGTCCTGGGCTCCAAGTTGCTAGTGTTAGGAGACACTTTGTTTTGCTTAGGGCGATACAATGAGCCTAGCAGCTATCACTCTTCTTCACTTCAATCTGTGATAACATTTGCTACCACTGAAGAATTGTTACAATGAAGCAGACGATGTGCTTTTTTTTTGTGTATGTATGTATTTTCTAGTAGGGGTGTGTATGTCCCAGACAGTGCACCTGTGCAATACATACTGCTCTGAGCTGGTTCAAGGCTTCCTTGAGGTGCATAGGGAGCTGAGAACCCACCAGGGGCTGGACTGCACCTCTGCAGCCACTCACCGTGGATGAGCTGGTATGGACAAGCAGACAAAATGAGTCTACTGTTCACAGGAGCTGGAAACATTCTCCCCATCCCAGGTCCTGCCACTCTTCTCCACCCTTTGGCAGCAAAGTAGATGCTGGGTCCATTTGGTGACCCTCTGTAGTTTGCTCTTCTAAGATAAACATCTTGCCTTGCAGAAGCCTAGATTTGGCCCTAGTAATATCTGATGGCTGGATTTGTGATGAAGTAATGTAATTCATATTTCATTTCACATAATTTGCCAAAATGTCTCTTTCTGGGGCTGCAGCAAAAGAATTTTTCAGTCTAAGGTTCCTAAAAGGGAAAAGTCGGACCTTATATGTACCATTTAAAGAAAACAGTGCACTGTAACACCGATATTGACATTTTAAGAATAAGAACATTGTTCCAAGCTTATAAGTTATTTGAACATCAAGATCCCAGATCGCTAAGTGGGTGTGCTGTAGAAAATATTACAGTTTGTTTAAAAATCTGACTCTTCAGAGTGGATTTTGTTGAAAAAATGATAAATGTTACTTGAGGAAAAATGAGGAAATAATAAAATCAGGTCCACCTTGTATAGTTGAAAGTTTGAGGAATTTTGGACTCAGGTCTTGGTTCTTGGGAAAGCTCTGTGTGAATGCATCTCATAATGTCCTATCAATTATGCCATATGTAAAGTGTGACTAACTTCCCAACCATAAATTGTAATATGAGTCTCTTTTTCTCATGAAGTTGGCTTAAACTATTTCTCCACAAGCACTATACTGCACCAGTGCCTTCTGCAGTACGGTATGTGCTCTGGACACAGTCTCTTAAAACATTTGCTTGGGGATCATTTGTCTCAACAGCTAGGCACTAGATGGCATATGTGGTGGCAGTGTTTTCTCACTAACCACATTTTTGCTAGAGCACACCAAAAAGAGAAGCATGTCTGTAATTTTGTACTAATTAACAATAGCTCTTAAATGCATGTCTATTCATTGAGGATATGTTTTAAGTCACACTTAACTATTCAGGGTAGACCCCAAGATCTTCCAGGAGTGTAAGCCTGTTAAATGAGCAAATAATCACTGGTTTTGAGGACTTTTGTGTTACCACTGCCTTAATGTCTTTTGCTCTACCTGACAGAGCAGGTTAGCAGAGGTGCTGGGAGTTGAAGATGAAGGCCCTTTTCTCTGTGCAGTTCATCCACCAGACATGTTGCAGTTGCAAGGCAAAACACTTGAGCTCATGCCTCTGTGAGAGATGTTTACACAGCTATTGTCCTACAGAGGCATAATGAATTTCTGCATTGTGGTTGTCAAGGCACAGTCGTTTAATGCATTTAGTGAATCATGATCCTACAGTAACCTTGGGAAGGTCTGGAGTTTCAGACACTGCCATTTCCCTGACACTATTTGGGTAGGAATCTTACTTGTCTTTCCGTTTTTTCAGCAGTTCTCAGCCCATTCTGACTTGCAGCAGTGCCATCTGCCCCACATTTAGGGGACACTGACACAAGGAGGAAGGTGCTTTAAATTGTAGGACTACTTGTCAGCTGTCTACGCTGTGCCAAGACTGAAGGACATTTTAGGCTTGATCTTTTCTTGATGCTAAAGGTAAGAGGGCATTTTGGATCAAATTATTACTTTGTCTTTGTTTGTGCAGTCTGCTGCTTGGTTTGCCTGCCATGACTCATTTCCTACCCTGTGTCTGCAAGGGGTTGTAGTGGCTGACAAACAGCACTAAAACCCTCTTTCCAAGTACAGCAGCTTTGCAGAAACTGTGCATCATTGCAAAAATAAATGATTTGGACAAGCACATATGGATTGATGTGGTTGTTGGATATCTGCTGTGTTAAATAACTCTTCTGCTAGGCACTTTTCTTACCTAATAGCTTGA
>VYZX01026957.1:8789-18810 GCA_013401335.1 Brachypteracias leptosomus
TAGCTACACTTGTGTATACTCACCTCACTTCACTTGAAACATCTGGTAGAATATTACTGCCCTGCAAGTGACCATGTGTGGATTACAAAGGCAAGCATAATGCTCTTCTGCTGTGTGTGATACATGCAAATCCCACTGACTTCTGGTTAAAAGATAGCAGTGGGAGTGCTTCACAGCAAGTAAACACTGATAAACAAAGAAGTTTCTGCCCAGTATGCAACATAAGGATGTATTTTAAAATAAGAATTTCAGCCTTGTACCTGAATTTGCCTTGGTGCCTTGCATGCAGCCATTTTAATGTGGTACTCTCTATCATGATGTTTACATATAGAAATAGTAGAAATCATGTGGAAGACTAGCAAGGGGAGTAAGCCCTATTTTGACATAACATTTCACCATGCAAACCCACCTAGATGTGGCTTTTGATTAAAGCTGAATTATTTACGCTACAGCTGTGCTGTAAAGAGGTTGGACCAGATGACCTCTAGAGGTCCATTCCAACCTAAAACATTCTGTGATTCTATGATTCTATTTGCCACAGACAGTGCCCTGTTGTGATAAGAATGGCGAGAGTAAATAGCTATATATTGTACCTTTCATGGTAATATTATAATCTAATTACATTTTGGTCAAATGTTCCATTCATTACAGGCTGGGGTATGATGTGATAGAGAGCAGCTCTGCAGAAAAGGACTTGGCAGTATTGGTGGATGAAAAGCTGGGCAGGAGCCAGCAATGTGCATCTGCAGCTCAGAAAGCCAATCACATTCTGGGCTGCATCAAAAGAAGTGTGGCCAGCAGATCGAGANTGACCTTGGAAGGTCCCTTCCAACCCAATGCACTTTATGATTCTATGAAATTAAAATAACAGATAGTAGTAAGTTTCTGTGTTGGTTACAATCTGTCCCTTCTGTTAACATCTTTGGCTCTATGGAATATGCATAACACGTGCTATACCCACAGGTCCTTAGGGAGTGGGACATTTGTACAAGTATCTGTGTTTAGAAGACATTGCTATATCCCTGGTAAGGCTGTTCCAATGAATGATTGCCCTTCCTGTAAAAAATCTTTCTTATATCAAAATGAAAACTCCAGGAAATTTCAATTTTTAGTGGGCAACAACACAATTAATAAAAGAGGATGAGACAGCTCAGAGTTGGGGTTTTTTGTGAAGTGGGTATCGAGACTTATTTAAGATATTTTGCTTTGGAGAGTGAGCTTGATTTCTCCTTAAGCCATGCAATACTTTCTGATTTAGGTCAAGCTCAATTTAGTAAAAAAAGAGGTTTTGGTATGGTTTAGCATATTTTAAACCCACAATAGGCAAAATACACATGAAAACTTAGAAATGGTGAAATAACAAAACCTTTTTAATCCCTCAAAATTAAGACAAAAAGAAAGATCTATTTTCTCTGACTGCCATTAAAGTACAGCACCAAAGTTTTTAAAAATTAACTGTATTTTCTTTTTCACTTGAATGCTCTTCCCACTTAACTACTCCAGGTACATAAGATGAGTATTACAAACAACTGTCTTTTTTCTGAATGATATTCCACCAAGGCAGCATAAAAATATGATCGCTAAATCTAAGGCAAGATTGTATAAGTTTATGAAAGGCCGTAAAATCTCGGGGACATTATGT
Source organism: Brachypteracias leptosomus (assembly GCA_013401335.1). Taxonomy (NCBI): domain Eukaryota; kingdom Metazoa; phylum Chordata; class Aves; order Coraciiformes; family Brachypteraciidae; genus Brachypteracias; species Brachypteracias leptosomus. Next base: position 10,432 of record VYZX01026957.1, read on the forward strand.
GAAATCATTACTATTGATCTAATTTGAGAAAAAAAAAGGTCATTGTTTTTGAACCACTTGTATCATTGGCTTCCTTTACTGAAGTCACATTAAAGCAAACTAATATGATTCAATTAGAATGGGATAGTCACTCTCCCACCTTAGGCTTTAAAAAACACTTGACTCCCAAGTGAATAAACCCTGCTGAATAAGAGAAAGGGAAGATAGAGTCTCTAAAACAAATTTGCAAATGTGAAGATTTAGTGAGTTTCTAGGGGCCAAAGTACTTTGATTTTGTCTATTTGTGACTAATCCACATGCTCTTGAAAGTGATGTCAAGAGAAGTTTGAAAGTGCTCAAAGCTGTAAAAAGTATTGGATTTGTTTAGCTTTAAAGGTTAACAAATCATTTAATCAGAGAATCATAGAATAATTTGGGTTGGAAGGGAACTTTAAAGGTCATCTAGTCCAACATCCCTGTAGTGAGCAAGGATATCTTTAACTAGAACATGTTTTTCAGATATTTGCTGATTTAGATCAGAGATTTTTACTTATGGCAACAGTTTTCCAATATATAAAGTAAATTTTACCAGAAAACAGTCATGCAACACATTTTATTTTCATTTATTTCTTATCTGCAAATGTTTTTGTCTTATATGAAACAGAGAGAATGTAGCACAAGCTCTTCTGCTGTATATCTGACACTGACTGTATGTTTTTGTCTAGGAAGCATTTTCAAAGCAACACTCTATTCCACTAAAACCTGTGTGTTCTGCAATAAATATAAATGGGAATAGTACACAGACCAACATCAGCATGAGATACTTCTAGACATTGAAAATCTTTTCACAGGAAGAGTTACCAATTTACGCATAGAGAAGATTTTCTGAGGGAGAAGAGAATTTAAGTCTGTGTTTCATAGGAGAAAAATATGTTCCATAGATCATTCAGACTTCTGAGGAGTCTTGTCTACTTACAGCTCAATTTAGAAGGTTAAAGGAAAATGTCTATTTAATCTTTCTTTCCTTGATTTAAAATAAAAAAATTCCACTTGGAATGTGTGCATCTTTTTCTATTTAATTTTTAACTAAAAAGATCTGGTATTGCCATGGCATGTCAGGTATTCCTTGAGGTATATTTAACATAGGAAATACCTTTAGAATGAATGCATATATAAACAATTGTAAATTACATGAACCTTCAACAAATGCACAGGAACACTCTGCAGCAAAATTTCCATTAGAAAATATTTCTGAGCACAATACTAATGAACACCCAAAGGACCAAAGAATAGCCACCAGCACCTACAGCATGCTTCATGGCTCTTTTTACCTATGTGGTTAATGTCACATTTTGCCTTGTAATCCACAGCATGGAAACATCCAGGAGGAAGCAGGGAAGGTAGGAAGCATCATCAAAGATCCCAGTCTTTTGCATATTGAAAATGAAGGGCATCTAGAATTGTTCAAAAATGCAAAGAGGTGAGGAAATGGAATGGAGAGGCTGACAGCTAGGGCCTCTAAAGTGGGAAAAGAGGCAAGCAGTTAGTCTGAGAGGAGCAAAAAAGATGGGAGGACTATTAGCCAAGATATCCACTGAGCTAATGGAAAATGTAAGGAGAAAAAAATCTCAAGCAATATCTTTGAAAGTAGGATTTAGTTCTGAAAGATCCATGATAATTCTGATTAGGTGGGCAGACATCTCTCACTTTTAGGAACCTTCATGTCTGTGGTTTTTCACATAGGAATAGCTCACTCTTCAGGCTTTAAAACCTTTGGTGAGCTAGGCTTTGTTTTGCTTCTTCCCCCTTCCTTTCCCCTCCCTGCTAAATTAATCTGCTTTTGACAGGTTTTGTAATTCTGTCTCAAGGAACACTTTTGTGTTTTACTGATATATTTCACATGTGTATCCCAGAGGCTTTAGCTCCACAGTTCCATTCTGAGGACAGCATCATTTTGAACAGCAGGTAGGGTGGAAGATCACCAAATGGTGTAATTTTCTTTGCTGATTAAGCCAGCTCCCAGCTGATATGTGTTGACAGATGGCCATCTTGTTGCACAGTCAGAAAGAAACCCGTGCCAGACATGTATGTGTGAGAAGTTTAGCTTTTCCACTATTTCAAGAAAAGTGATAGGAATTTTTTTAGCATTCTTCAGACACCGGCTTAAATACGAAAGAGTTACTTTGCATCTGGTTTAATTTGAAACATATCCAGAAGTGCGTTTTATAATTCCTTAAAAAATTCTAAACCCCTTTCTCATTCCCATTCTCTAACATTTGGGAAGGGAGGGGGTACAACAGCAATCCGTAAGTCTCTATTCCCTTTCTCTTCCCCTTTCTGGGAGGGAAAGAGAGTATAACAGAGAGTTTCTGTTATAGGTCTAGCATACTGACCCTAAACCGTGACACTGAAATAAAAGTCTTCTAAAAAGGCATTCAGAAGGATGTGTTGCACAAGCACACGAGATTAGCTGCACTGCTTATAAGATGAACAAAGCCTGCTACTGCCAGGAAGAAATTACTTTTTAGGTGTTTGTCTAGCTGCTATACTGTTAAAAGATTCAAAAATTTGAGTGCCACTTTGTCATATACCCACGTCACACACATTTGCCCCTTTTAGCTATTGTCAGTTGTCCACTGATTTCTAAATCAGGGACTTCCGGCCTTCGGCTGCCTGGCCTCACATGAGGACTTCAGCAATGTACTACCTCTAAGAAAAGTGAAGCTGCTCTTCTTCAGCTGCTAGAGATTGCCATGATGCCTTCTTTCACTTCTTCTCTTTTGTGGTCCTGAGCTGCTACTGCCTGATGCCTGCTTTGGTCTCCCCTTCGCTTCAGCTTCCCAATGACTGTTGTTCCCTTTCCTTAAATGTATCAAGTCTTATGGATTTTTCCATGTTTAGCATCTTCTTCGGTGACGTTGACAACAGCATTGAGTGCACCCTCAACAAGTTTGCGGATGACACCAAGCTGTATGGTGCAGCTGACATGCTGGGGGGAAGGGATGCCATCCAGAGGGACCTTGACAGGCTGGAGAGGTGGGCCCATGCCAACCTTGTGAGGTTCAAGAACACCAAATGCAAGGTTCTGCATCTGGGTTGGAGCAATCCCAAGCACTGATGTAGGCTGGGCAGTGACTGGCTTGAGAGCAGCCCTGAAGAAAAGGACTTGGGGGTACTGGTGGACAAGAAGCTCAACATGAGCCNCTATGACTTTGAATGCTGTAGGTCTATGTACCTGAGTACCAGTATATTTGAGTTTCATTTTCAGGTGAGGGCTGCTTAGAGAACTCCATTTACACCTCTTTTCTTTTGGAAATTTTCATTTTATGGCTAAAACTTTTGAGCAAATGTGATCTACAGCGTAGATGGCATTTTTGTTGATGCAGCAGTTGTTGAATTCCTGCAGTGGAGGTTTTACATGTGATACAAGTGCAAATTATAACAATTCACACTGGGGACTAAAAAAAGAACATCTCAGAGTTTGTCTAGACTACTTCGTGTATATTTCTTTTTTTAGTACTAAAAGTAAATGAGTTTGGAAACTTTGACTACAATGCTCATATAAAGACATAATTTAGGTAGACATACTATGTTCTTATCATTAAAAACAGTCTAAACCTTTAAGTAATAGAAGATTGAGTGCAAAGAGATGATTCCGTGACTTGTCTGTCCCGTGTTCATCAAGAGTTCATGTCTCCAGTGTTGACTGCTGAGTATCAGGGATGAAATACAACAGAGCCCTCCACTCTAAAGTACAACATCCAAAGTACCAAAGTCTTCTCTGATACTTTATCACACCTCATCAGCCCTACTGTGACTGCCCATTACACATATTTCCCTGTAGCATTACATGCTACATGCAGTATGACACATCCTTCTTTCACATAAATTAGCCGCTTAACCAATGGGGAAACTCCTGCAGGAGAACTGAAGGAAGGCATCTTGGCACCTTGGTGATTTGTTTGTGTCCTCAAAGGTAGCCCATGTGTCTCTGAGGACAGATTACTGTGTGGGCTACATTCAGTACACAGGGTTATATTGCGTCTTTTACCTGAAAACATACTTCAGTTTCATGACCTCATTTTGAGAAACTTTGTCTTAGTCTGTGAGGTGGATCAACAACAGAGAAAAAAAAAGTAAGAGACAATAAAAGCAAGAGACAAAAAAATCAAGAGGCCAAAATGTCTATGCCAAACTCAAGAGGTGCAGAGCTGTAATGAGCTGAAGAAAGATGAGAAAAAAAGATGTTTAATCTAAAGCTACAGAATTCTGGCTTTAGTGGGGGGATGACAAGCTAGTGTCCTCTAATCTTATTTCCATGAATCACTCATGCATTCTAGTGCAAAGCAACTCTAACGAAATACTAATTTTGTTATACAAATACAGGTGTCTAGAAACACTTAAGTTACTAAGGACATCTGAATCTTCTTCATGGGGCTTGCAGATATGGCAAGATGTATGAGAAACCCAAGTGCAAGGTCTTGCACCCGCAGAGAAAGAGTTGGTTATACTGGTGGATGAAAAGCTGGACATGAGTTGGCCACATGTTCACAGCCCAGGAGGCCCAACCATATCCTGGGCTGCATGAAAAGAAGTGTGGCCAACAGGTCAAGGGAGGTGATTCTCCCCCTCTACCCTGTTCTGGTGGGACCCCGTCTGGAGTATTGTGTCCAGCTCTGGAGCCCTCAGCTAAGGAAAAACATGGACATGTTGAAGAGGGTCCAGAGGAGTGCCACAAAAATGCTCTGAGGACTCAAACACCTCTCCTATGAAGAAAGGCTGAGAGAGTTGGGGTTGTTCAACCTGGAGAAGAGAAGGCTCCATGAAGACCTTATTGCAGCCTTTCAATACTTAAAGGAGGCTAGTAGGAAAGATGGGGACAGACTCTTTAGCAGGGCCCATGTTGTGGTTTAAGGTTTGGGGAAGGGGAGGGACAGGTGGAGCGGCTATTCCACTCCCCTTCCTGCCACACTCTATATAAAGGACACAGGAAGTTCCGCTCGCCCCCCTCCTCGCTGGGATTGCTGCTGGCTCCGGACAGCTCTGTGGCTGCTACAACTCCACATGGCTCGGGAGAAATCCAGTGGCATCCGAGGATCGGTGTTGTATATATTTGTATTTCCCTTGTACCTCTGTATATTTCCCTTCCTCTGATATCCCTTTTGTTACTCCCTGTTAAAAGTTGTGATCTTAATTTTCCAACTTTGTGTGAGGCCTTTCTTCCTGCCCTGGGAGGGAAGAGGGGAGGGGGAAGAGGGGTGAAACTAATTCTGCTCCGTGGGGGTTGCCCTGAGCCCTAAACGGAGACAGCAAATTATGATAGGAAAGTGTAATGGTTTTAAGCTAAAAGTGGATAGATCCAGACTAGGTATAAAGAAGAAATTTTTTAAGGTGAAGTTGATGAAACACTGGAATAGGTTTCCCAGAGACGATGTAGATACTTCATCCCTGGAAACATTTCAGGTCAGGCTGGATATGGCTCTGAGCAACTTGATCTAGTTGAAGATGACCCTACCTATGGCTGGGGAAGGTGGACTAAATGAACTTTAAAGCTTCCAACCCAAACTATCCTATGATTCTATGATTTACACCCTTCTAAAGAGGCAGTCAGAGGCCAGGCAGTATACCCTGAAGGTCTGAAAAAGCTATTACACGCAATGAATAAAACTCCTTGAATTAAGACAGCTGGCAGATGTGATACAGGACCTCAACCTCTGATGTTTTAGAGGAGTGGCTGGAGCCCAGGCGAGTTATCTGAGGACATCTCAAATGCACTAGACTTGTGTGTTCAACTGAACTAAGCCAAACATCTCCTTTTACCATGATAGGAACTTTTACACACAGCTTACGTATCTACTGGAATACACTTATATGGAAATGCAGGCATCAGCCTCAAACTGAATCCCACTCTACATGATGGAAACTGGCACTGGACAGGGAACTCCAGTGGACCCTTCCAGCCTCAACCATTCTATGAATCCAGCTGCTCAACATCACTATTTGTTTGCTCTCACTCCAAAGAAGATGATGTAGACAATTCTCAGAATCATTGTGAGGATAGATATTTTACATGGATATTTTCAATATATGTAAATAGAATGGTACTTCTTTTTTCTTACATTTTAAATAAGCTCTTAAAGTCACAAGGATGGTATTCACAAACTCTACTGGAATGGGGCCTAACCAAACTTCCGTGGTTAAACACACATTACAAATTCCCAAAGCTATTTTGAATGCTTTCACCACCAGCTTTATTCTGATGGTTTCCACAGCAAACACTGAAGCTGCTCCAGAGTTTTACCTGTATAGAAAATCAGAGGGTGCTAATTTGGAAGGGATGCAAAAATAAGGAATATTAGGTAGGCTTAGGCATACTTCTTTATCACTAAAATTCCCACTCACAAGACAATAATAAAAAACTCCGAAACCCCAAAACAGACAAACAAGCTATTCATTTTCCTCCATGACATCTTTTTTCATCCAACATTGGACTCCCTAAAAGAACACAGCTCCTGAGTCATCATCTCTAGTCACCAGCTTTCAGAAGCATCACATTATATAAATTGATTGAATGCTTCTGGCAGAAGGCAATATGAACACAGTGTGTAATGGTGGAACACAGTGTGTAATGGTGATACACAGACTGTGCAGGGTTGGTGGTGTTTAGTAGTTTATTAAGTAAGCTACAACAACACATTCAACTGCATTATTGATAGATTGATTGTACTATACTAGATAAGGTATTTATGTTATAAGATACAAATCACTCTAGACAAAATAATGGGCAGACTAGCCCCTAGAATGATTATAATAGTTGTTGTATGCTGAAGAGGGAGTACAGCTTAGTGGCAACCAATTTATGAAGGACAGGTAAAATGGAGAGGTTCTTATTTTCAAATTGAGAGCAGATTTCATTTACGAACAAAACAGTACAGGTCACTGAACATAAAGTGGAAAAATAAACTGAAGAAACAGACCCACTACAGTTTCCAGTGTTCAAACTTCTTCGGATTTTAAATGCATTATTTTTTCCTTCTCTGAAAACTAACTCACAAGCAGCTCAGTGTATCCAGCAATTTCTCTAGCAGATAGACAACCCTTCTGTCTATTATTCCTCTCTTCTTTGATCTCTATAACCCTTCAGAGATGAAGAAATTTTATTTTACTGTGAATCATTTTGGCATCTGTGTGATATCTCCCTGCATGCGAACACAGCTTGTAGATACAAGTGCTCTCTCACTAGGTAGGGTTAACTTGGAATAACTTCAGTGGAACCTGTAAATTCACTAAAATCCCATTAGCAGAAAACTAGTTTAAGAAGAGAACCAGGCTTTAGCTATAAAATTTGGAAACCTAGGCTTGAGAAATGAAGCCTGGAATTTTGTTATGGTCCAGTCATGGATTGATACAAACACTGTATTTATCCATAGCAGTCACACCATGGGAATGGGGGCTTTCCCCAGTAGTGTGCAGAGTCAAGGATACTGTGGGTTTATCTGGTGCAAAACTGTGATTTATTGATAAAATTGGTATGTTTTCTTAATGTACCAAGATTGCACTTGGCAGCAGATGTGGAGTAAGAAAGACTTTTTTGCCTGATGGTATGTTGATAAATTTAGAACTGCTTTTGCTTTTGGTCTCTGGTGTTTTCTGCTTTCTGTTTTGCTTACTGGTAGAGATAATTCTAACAAGTTCTTTGCTGTTATGTAGACCTATGACAAAAGCAAGTCCTACAATTGCTTCCTGTGATTCTAGTTTTTAGTATTTGACTGTGGGCCTTTAGACTGTTATGAAGTGCTGGGAAGTTCTGTAGTCTGTGAAGCACAGAAGCATATGTATCCTTTGTCCAAATCTAAGTATCTCTTCCATCATTGCTTCTAGTCACAGGATATGGAGCTTATTGAACAATATTGATTCTTTCAGTGTTACATCATCAGCTTATATACCCCTAAGCCCTGCAGGTCAACTTGAAATGGGAAACTTTGGTGGCCCTGATCTTTCAGTCAAGCTTTAATGGCTGTGATCTTTCACATTCTTTAGCACACACCTGAAAGGCAAGTTCTGCTTCCACTGAAGACTTAGAATATTATTCCAACAGCATCATACTTCTGCATAAAAAACTGACAAACCCATACATCAACACTTACAAGAGAAACAGATTGTACCTGAGTGAATGAAGGCTCCCTGTACTATATTATGAAATTTAGTCTTTTCTCCTCAGTCATGAGGGGACATACAACTCTTACTCAAAATAACCTTCACATGTGTATTTATCTTACCTAACACTGAACAGTGAGTAACTCCCATTGCAACAACCAAACACTGCCATAAATGACCAAACACAACCTCTGTCTATAATCTGACCAGCATCTCCTTTGGGACTTGTTATGGTTTAAGGTT
>VYZX01026960.1:0-16020 GCA_013401335.1 Brachypteracias leptosomus
GGGTTGGGTTTTTTTTTCATGCATTGCTGTGTGCTGTAAATTAGGATGCAGAAGTATGACAATGCAAAAAATTCATCTATTTTTATGGGTAGGAAATTATATCTTTTGCCCATTGTTAACCAGCAAACAGCCGCCTCTGTTCGGTAGTCTAATCACTGCTGAATAGTTCAACATATCTTTAAACAGCCATTTAGCCTGTTGGGTTTAAAAGACTCTGTATTGCTGACAGAGCAATTGCACAGCTGGCTGGCTGGCTATACTTTGAGCACTAATGTGGTTGGACCACAGCTGTGGTGAAGTAAAACATGCAAAAATACTGACTTTTAAGGCCAATCTGGTTTGTGATAGAATGAAGAACACATTTTCATAAATTTAGGAAGAGAGAGATTTGTGTTGCTACAATAGTTAAGCAGTACTAGAGATTCTGGATGATCTAAAAGAAAATTCTATGATGAATGCTTTCAAATCTTTTCTGAAAGTTGGTAATTTACACTACTGAAACGAGCAAATTTAGAGGTGTCTTATGTGTACCCTATCCATAGCACATCTGAGTACTGCATATACTGAGTACCAAATTCCACCAAAGACACCAGTGCGTTGTTTCTCAGGGAGATGCTTTGCATTAAGGTTAACACAAACTGCTGAGAGAAGGATTATTGTTGTGGTGACAAAATAGTATGGACAAATTGGATGGGGGAAAAAGTAGAATTTTAGCCCAGGGCTTATTGTAAAGAAAAAAGAGTTGACTGTTTCTTAATGTGCTATGTTGTAATAGAATATACAATCTGTTTTAGGCTTAAAAAACTTTATATTTTCCAAAGCATATAACAGTTTTGATGATCTTAATGTGTTCCCAGTGTTTTAGCTAACTAGATTGGTACAATCTTTTTAAATCCCTCAGGGTTATTCCACAAACTTAGTGACTGTCCCATGAATTAGGGAATGTGTGAAAATATTCCCAGAATTTGGAACAGAGAGAAGTTCCCACTGTAATTTCAGAAATGCTCTTCAGATCTTTTGAAATGTTCTTGAGTCTAAACAAAGTCCTTTTGGGCTTTTTCAGTCTCATATCATACTGGGATTTTTTTTAAATTGTATTGTAGACTACCTAAAAGGAATAGAAATGCAAAGAAGTCTTTTATGAGGATGACATATGCCTCATTGTGCTGAGGATGGTATGCCATGGAAATCTGGTTAAAAAGCAGAAAAGTACCCTGGAGGGCTCTAAGCAGGTAATAAAATAAATACTTTTTGTAGTGGAGAAAAAGCAGAAGTTTGTGTTGTTTTTTTACGCTTCCGTGAGAGTACTTCAGCTGCAGAAAAAAAATGGCTCAGCTTCTGTAGCTATTAGCCCAGAGAGAGCTGTCAATCAGCTTGACTCCCTTGAACTATTCACTGCAGACCCAATTACAGTAGTTGCCAGGGTTGTTGCCTGTACTCTGGGGACATAAAAGGGCTTTGGCTTAAAATTCGTTTATAGAGTTTCACAACTTTACAGAAATATTTTCTTCTTCTAATTTGGGGTTGGTTGAGTAGACAGAGGAAACCACTGTGTGCATACAAACACTGGGGTGCATATGTCTCTACAAAACCATGCCCAGCAAATGCTTCTGTAGCTTTCCATCTTGGACATCATCTCCCCTAGCTGTACCAATATAAAATGAAATTATCTTTCACAAATAGAATAACTGGTTACTGTGAGAGATATAGTGAGGCAGAGTGAGACAGGCAGCAGAGAAGAATGGGAATCATAGAATTGTCAGGGTTGGAATAGACCTTAAAGATCATCTAGTTCCAACCCCCCTGCCATGGGCAGGGACACCTCTCACTAGATCAGGTTACTCAGAGCCACATCCAGCCTGGCCTTAAAAATTTCCAGGGATGGGGCTTCCACCACCGCTCTGGGCAACCTGTTCCAGTGTCTCACCATCCTCATGGTGAAGAACTTCTTCGTAACGTCTAATCTGAATCTACCCACCTCTAGTTTTGACCCATTCCCCCTAGTCCTACCACTACCCGACATCCTAAAAAGCCCCTCCCCAGCTTTCTTGTAGACCCTCTTAAGATGCTGGAAGGCCACAATAAGGTCTCCTTGGAGCCTTCTCTTCTCCAGACTGAATAACCCCAACTCTCTCAGTCTGTCTTCAGAGGAGAGGTGCTCCAGCCCTTGATCATCCTTGTGGCCCTTCTTTGGACATGTTCCAGCACATCCATATCTTTCTTGTAATAGGGGCTCCAGAACTGAACACAGTACTCCAGGTGGGGTCTCACGAGGGTAGAGTAGAGGGGCAGAATCACCTCCCTCGACCTGCTGGCCACGCTTCTCTTGATGCAGCCCAGGATACGATTGGCTTTCTGGGCTGCAAGTGTACACTGACAGCAGTGTACACAGGAAGTTTCAGGAGGATCAGGAAAAGGGTTCAAAGTAAGGAGAAAACACAGAGTATCTCCAGGACTGGAATACATTTTAGCTATTCAATTAAACATTTGGCTTCCCACTGCTTGATTTCTCACCAATAACAGAAAATCTCATGTTCCTGTTGAAGACTTGAGGCTCAGCAAGGGCCTGTTTTTCTCAGCCTGTTCAGGCACCTGTCCTTCTGCCTGTGGCTCCTGAGTGCAACAGGTTTGAAAATGTTCCTCTTCCCATGGGGGTGCTGAACACGTGGCTCTGAATCCTGCTTTTGAAACCTGCTCATTGTGAAATACAAGTGAGAGACAGGAGACTTGCTTTGATAACTGATAAGGCAGAAAGATTGAAGGAGAGGGCATTTATTACTAGCTACTGTAATTATGAAAATTAACTATAGCAGTCACCAAAACTCTGGTCTTCTGGCTAGAGCAGAATAAATCCCTTCTTGACCTTTCGTAAGAGAACCTGTGCGTGAGATATCCATGGATTTGATTCATTTGTCCATACCTTCATGCCCTAGCAAAGCGCTGTGCTATGCTGAGTAGCATTTATAAAGCCTGGCACCTGGCATGAATGTAGTAAAGGACTACCATTATCATTATACAGAATGCATGTAACTCCCAGAAGAAGTGGTTCAAGCAGAGATGATACATTCCTAGCCTATACCAGCCTTAATGTGAGAACAGGATGGGAAATTAATTACAGTTTCCTCAGCTATAATGTTTTAATTGCATATATGTGACAAATTGAGTTATATGTGGAAAACTTAAAATGCTGACTTGTTCCACTTACAGGTGGAACTGCCAACATTTTCACATCTAATGTTTTTACATAAACTAGTAATGTTTTCGGTAATCCCTATTGAATCTCTTTAATTGCTATATGGAAGAAAAATAAAAGTATTACTTCAGAAAGATCTGTTAAAGCACTACTGTTTTGTTCGTGTTTGAGTCTTTCCACCCAGGAACAATGAAATTTATTTAATGACCATGTAACTGGACTTTGTTCTGGTAACAAACAATACTTGGCAGGAAAACATTGCCATTACCCCAGCAATGTGTGGTACATAAAGGCTGTCCCTTCTTGGTTGCTTTTTGAAGCACTCAGAAGAGCCATAAGTAGTAACTCTTTCTTTTGGTTTTGCTGCTAGGTCTATACAACCTCAGACCAGTGGTTATTTCCATGCCCTTTTCTCAACTTGTCCTAAAATATAAGGTGAAATAGAGGTGCTGAATTAATTGCAATGACTGCACAAAACTTGAGGCACCTCAACAGAAGGCTACAAGGAAGGCTGCATGTGAGTGTGACATGAACAAGAATAGGAGGAAGGGGAATTTCAGTTTTCTTTCTGGACAGCAACTGTGGAAAGGCAACTGGCTCATGACGTAATTCAAGAGCAGTTTATAGCAGTAATTTCATAGAAACCAAGAAAAAAAGCTGGGTTTTGGTGTCTTTGGTGTCTCAAAAATTACTGAAAGTTGTGGGATACAAAGTATTGCAATTTTACAGGCTTGATTTTTTGTACAGGAGTGGGCAGACATTCCTCAGCAATTTCTTATATCCTGTCTTGAGCTCAACATTGCTGAAGATTCCTTCAAACTTAGTAGCGCAGTTTATGTTTTTCTGCTCTAGGTAGATACAAATACTCATTGGCAATTATAAGTAGGAATTACTTCAATCTCAATATAATTCTAATTTTAAATGTGGATTTCAGCACCCAGTAACTTGTTTCTTACCAATAGTGCTGTAATCTCTCCCTTACAGCTTGTGTGTGTCTGTGTATAGAAATACAATATAAGCCTTCAGTAACAAAGCAATGAAGAAATCAAAATGTAGATAGACAGCCTGAATCATACTCCACTCTGAGCATAGCTGCAGCAGTCTGCTCTTATGCAGCAGGCTTTGTTTATAACTCTAATTCCATCTTCACATAGTTTCCCTCCTATATTAATGTGTCAATTCAAGTACTCTTTACTCTTGTCCTACATTTGATTAAAAAAGAAAAGAAAAAAACCCCAAACATCTGGGTTACATAATTTTAGAATAGGCTCCATCAGTAATAGTGACCTTGGTTGACCTTATTTTTTGCTTTAAAAATGTGCATGCCATATATTTGAGTGAGCTAAAGACCTAGTTTCTAAGAGAACATAGAAATGAGAACATAATGTTAGTAAAGGAGAGTGAGCCTAATATGAATTCAGTGTGTAACATGCAGTCACAGAAGAGGGCAGGGAGAACGGGAGGCATGCGTAATCCAACAGTTGTGCCTAGTGACATTCAATATTCAAAAATGTCTCTGTAAGTAGTATGGATAGATTCTCTTAACTTACCTATGTTTCCCCTCACCTTGCAATATATTGCTTGTAGGAAGTGATATGTGGTTCAGCATAATGATGAGACTGTATAGAGGAGAATTCAGATGGGAATTGGCTGATGTAGTTGCCAGACCACTCTCCATGACATTTAGAAAGTCATGTCAGTCAGGTGAAGTCCATGGCGACTAGAAAAAGGGAAACATTGCATCCGTTTTTAAAGAGGGTAGAAAGGAGGACTCGAGGAACTACCAACCTGTCAGTCTCTCTCTCTCTCTGTTCCTGGGAAGATATGGAACAGAACCTCTTGGAAGCTATACTAAGGTACATGAAGGATAGGGAGGTGATTTGAGACAGCCAGCATGGCTTCACCAAGGGCAAGTCCTGCTGACCAACCTCATGGCCTTCTATGACAGAGTGACTACATCAGGGAGATGGGGTAAGAGCTATGGATGTTATCTATCCAGACTTTATGAGGCCTTTGACACAGTCCCCTACAACATCCTTCTCTCTAAATTTGTGAGATTGAGATTTGATGACTGGACAGTTTGGTGCATAAAGAATTGGTTGGATGGTTGCATCCAAAGGGACTACTCCTGGGTAGGTTTCAATGTCCAGATGGAGATTGATGACAAATGGTGTCCCTCAGGGGTCCATACTGGGACCAGTGCTGTTTAATAACCTAATCAACGTCATAGACAGTGGGATTGAGTGTACTCTCAGTGAGTTTGCAGATGACACCAAGCTGAGTGGTGCAGTTGACATGCCTGAGGGATGGGATGCCATCCAGAGGCACCTGGGCAAGCTTGAGAAGTGGGTCTGTGTGAACATCATGAGGTTCAACAAGGCCAAATGCAAGGTCCTGCACATGGGTTGGGACAACCCCTGCTATCACTACAGGCTGGGAGATGAAGGGATTGAGAGCAGCTCTGTGTAGAAGGACTTGGGAGTACCAGTGGGTGGAAAGCTGGACATGAGCTGGTAATGTGTGCTTGCAGCCCAGAAAGTCAACTGTTGCATGAAAACAAGCATGGCCAGCAGGTTGAGGGAAGTGTTTCTCCCTCTCTGCTCTGCTCTGGTAAGACCCCACTTGGAGCGCTGTGTCCAGCTTTGGAATCCTTTGTACAGGAAAGACATGGACATGTTGGAGTGGGTCCAGAGGAGGGCCAAAAAAATAATCAAAGGGCTGCAACACCTCGCCTATGAAGAAAGGCTGAGAGTATTGGCATTGTTCAGCCTGGAGAAGAAAAGGCTCGGGGGAGACCTTATTGTGGCCTTTCAGTACTTAAAGGGGGCCTGTAAGAAAGATGGGAGACAGTCTTTTTAGCAGGGCCTGTTGCAACAGGACAAGGGGTTATGGTTTTAAATGGAAAGGGTGGATTCAGACTATATATAAGGAAAAAATGTTTTACTCTGAGAGTGGTGAAACACTGGAACAGGTTGTCCAGAGAGGTGGTAGATCACCCATTCCTGGAAATATTCAGGGTTAGGTTGAACAGGGTTCTGAGCAAACTGATCTAGTTAAAGATGCTGACTGCAGGGGAGATGGGCTAAATGACCTTTAAAGGTCCCTTCCGACCCAAACTGTTCTATGACTCTACATGTGAAGTGTGAGCCAAACCTGCACAACTATGCTGCTCCAACATGGGAGAAGATGCGCTGGGGGACACAGTCTGTTCTGTGTTTTAATAAGTCCTGAATTAGACCCATGAAATCCTGAGCTTTCCATTCTAGGATCCTAATGATCATAAAAGGTATTTTGTATTCAAATGCAAATATTTGCTTTCCTGGTCCTCAGAAAATAAATACTATCTCCAGATGTGAAGGTGGGAGACATGTCTTCAGAAGCTGTGATAAAGATTTTCTCTGTGGGTGACTATAGAGGGATGGTTGAGGCTTTTATTTTTGCTTTCCTCCTCAGACTTACAGGGCTTAGAAATAAGAGACAAACACAAAAACCAGAACAACTGCCAGATTCAAACTTTCCTAAACATACAACTTCTGTTATTCATTACTATGGTTTGTGGACTTTTCTTTACTGATGTGTGAGAGACTTTCATGCATTGAAAAAGTTCTGTCTTTTTTCTTTTTGAGTAACTTTAACCTTAGTAAGAAATTAGTTCATTAATAAATGAATAGGAGTAAATTAATTATGTATTGAAAATAGCAAAGATTAAGATTTTTCTGCAAAATTTCTTTGTCACATGTGCATATGTGAATTGGAAAGAGGGTAAGGTCATACGGAAATTATTTTCAGGGGAAGACAAAGGAGCAAGTGAGGAAAGGAAGTAGCAGAGCCTGGGGGAGTTGCTACTCTGGAGAATTTATGGCATACAGTTTTGGGGGGAACACTTAAACAAACATAGGTATCATTAGCTATTTTTGAGGAACCCTCAGGGACAACTTAAGATGTGGACTGTGCAGTAACTGTTCACTTTGATCTCTCCCTCTACCTCAGTACCTGCATCTCTTGCATCCTGCTGTAGGAGTGTGCACACCAGGCATTGCCTGCACATGGCATCAGCGTCCCAGAGTAAGGGAGTGGAAGTGGTTCTGCAGCCAGGTGAAGATGCAGCAGCCCCTGTCACCTGGTTAGAAATGAGAGAAAAAACATCTAGCTGTACTGATTCATGAGTTGGGAGTAGAGAGAAAAGGGGTGTGGTTGTTAAGAGTCACAGGATTTTCTTGCATTTAACTTCTGCTTCTAAAAGTATAGTGGAATAGTAGGGAAAAGGTCTCTCTAAACATATAAAACCACTTTGAGCAGGAAATATCGTGATTCTTACTGATTTTTTTTTTTTATCAAGTATGTTTTTAATTGTTTTTTTATGTTGAAAGTATAATAGAAAAATCAGTGGCTGTACAGACTGCAGCAGATGAAATGTCTTTGGATTTCATTTCAGAGTTTTATCTCATCCTATGAAGACAGCTGAGTAAAATTAATTCACATTTGCTTGAACAAAAATGGTACTGCTTGTTCCAAAAAAAAGGGCTGAAAGACTACCATATGTATTAAAAATAACAATATGTCAAACAAGGTAGGAGACATTTAATGAGCCATCTTAGGGACTAATAATTTAGCTGCTAAAGTAACATATTTCTTATGGAAAAGGTAAAGCATATCCATGAGTTTCAAACAGGCAAAGTAAATGGTGGAGAAAACATTGATTTCGAGTTAAAAGACAGGATATACAGGCAAAAAAATATGATGTGCCAATGTGGAAAGATGTCTGTTAAAATGGGTGAAATAATTCTGTAGTTCCTGTAGACATGCTGAAATATTACTTACCCTTCTCAAGAGTGTCTTTAAAAAAGAATAGAGTGCACAGGGAAATATTGCATGAATGATAACCTGCCCAGAAACAGGCTTCTCTATATGCAATTTTGGCCTTAGGGATTGTATTATTTATTATGTTAATTCCACAGGATTTAGAGAGCTTTTTCCTAGAAAATGGGACATTTTTGAAAAATATCTGTAGGGCAAACTGTGAAGTTTTCTTCCTCCAAAATGTCTTGCCTAAGGATTCCATCACGGAATCTGTCCTTACGTCGTTACAGATGAACCAGACTTTACTGGAGAGCGAATTACCAGATATATAATTGGCTTACAGGTGAAGAAGAGCAACAGAAATAGAAGGAGTGACATATGGAAACAGATGAAATGGCGTTAAAAAATGCATAGCTTGCCTTCAGAAATGACTTTGGCTATGGTGGGCTTTGATGATAGTTTGCAGCTATTGAAAAAGTGTGAAATAAAAAAGAGGAAAAGACATAGTGTGATACTTAGAGTATTTTTGTTTACGCCAAGATTGAATTCAGCCATATGTTTTCTGTAGAGGTGGCTGTACATTCCTTTCAGCCTATATCCACTAGATTTTTAACCAGACAGCTTGTGCTCTGTGAATAAAGAAGATATACGAACCTAATATTTCACTAGCTCTTTGCTAGTGATTCAAATCTCTGTCCAGATCACATCTTTATAGGACAGGGAAGATCATTATCTTAATTTCATAGACAGATAGGAAGGCTTCCAGTGTGACTGTAGGAGCATGTATGTGTCCCAGTGCAGGCTCACACATCACCTGCAGAGCCCAGTCGAAAGCCATGCTAAGGCTTTCTGAACCATGTCTACTGGAAGGAACAGGCTTGCTGAAAGCAGCTTACAAAAGTTTACTCCAGAAATGTGTGGCAGGGCAGGGAATTGAACCTACTTGACTTCTCATATCCGATGCCAATGGCATTGTGTCATCCTTCCTTCCTCCTCCTCCTCTTTAGTTAGACAAGCAGTTGCATTTGGGGCTTGGCATGATGGAAAATTCTGCTATGGCGGAAAAGGAATCCTATCCTGTGAACAGAAATATCACTCAATTAAGCATTTTTACAAATAGAAATAGGTAAACAGTTAGAGATGGTAATTAATCCTTTTCCTATGATGTTACCTCATTTTTACAGTAAGAACATAGATTTTTCAGCATCTGGAAATCAGTCCATTCATTGTGAAAGCTGCATTGCACCTACATGAGGCCATAGTCAAAATTGAATCAGTTTCAAGTAATGTCTGCAGTGTGGCCAAGATCTTCCTGCAGCTTTACTTTCAGGCCTCCTTTCTTGCTGCTTTTCCCACTCTGTAACTCTAGTAATTTTGTTGACATGTTCAGCTGGCTGTTGTTTTCTTTTCAGTGGCGCCAGGTGGTCATCTTTCCTTTGTGGTAGTTTTATTCCAAGCAGTTGGCTTCCTGATAGGTGGATGCCTTTTTCCCATTAGCTGGCTGTTGCCCCTTAATGTTTGAGTTGCTGCTTCTTGTTTACCATTTTCTTTTCACAGCTCTCAGCTTGTTGCTTCAGTTGACATGTCAGTAGACTTCCTGACAACATCAAGTATCTCCTTGTGTTACCTCTCTTCCTCCTGCTGCTTCTACATTTTTCTATGCCTGGCATTCTGGTTCTTGTTCATCGAGACTATTGATTGGAATAAAAATCAGCATTTCCTTGTTGATTTTTTTTCTGAGGTTTTACTGATCTATTTATTTCCCATTGCATTGTTGGCCTCAAGCTTTAGAATTTTACTCAAGAGTGTTGGGCTATTTTGAATTCTTGTATTGCTTATTGTATGTACTAAGGCAACAGATAATTCTGGGCAGGACATGATGCTTAACTACTGCACGTTTTATTTGTGCAAATACTTTGGACATTTTTAAAGTTTCTGTTCCTAACCAGCTCTCAGTGAATCATATTGGTTGGTGGGGTTAACAAAGACTTATATTTGAGGCTGGACTTTATCACCTATTTCAGAAATGCAATATAGGTAACATAATTAAGCTTCTTGTTAAAGAACCAAGATTCATTTTTAATTGAATGATATAGGCTAATTAGCATGGAATGTGGATCAGAGACACTGAATAAAAAGACTTCTGTTTTTCAAACTTAGATCTTCAGAAGTCAGTGTGTGCTTTTCTATCGACTATGCCAATGAATAGATGGATGGGGCATTTTTCAAAATCAGACTTTAAAGTATCCTGCTAGCAGTGTTGAATAATTTAGAAAAAAATTGAACCCATAGAATTTACCTTGATGTAGAGCATTATTTATGCATTAATAGACTTCTCTAAAATTTTGTATCTGTGTCACATGGTTCCATTTTTGTCAAAAGACTCAAGACAGAGCAGTCTGCCTACCCTCTGTTTGTGAGAAAGGCCACAAAACTATGACTGCTTCACATTTGCTTATAATTATTTCTGTTCAAAGGGGCATGTAATGAACATTCTTAGGCCACTAAACAATTTTTCCCTTTACATGCTTTGACCACATTTATAAGATGAAATAATTTACAAGCACAAGAGAAAATGCTCTGGGATGTAGCGATATTTATTTTTTCATTTATTTGCATGTTGTTAATATTGTATGTGTACTTCATTGTATTGTCACTATTTATAGTAATGATACAACAGCAATAGCTTATACTAAATTATTACAAACTCCAGGCTTACAAGGTAAGTAGCAGGTTGATATTGAAGACAGTACAGTCCCTATTGCCCGCTGCTTTCCTGATCACCATTGTGTAATTAAATGTCTAAGAGCATAAATCATGTGAAATGCAACATCCCCAATGAGTGCAGCTGGTGTGACCTGGGCAACAAAGCCATCTTTGAAGAGCTGGGCCTCACTTTTGAAGTAGCCACTAAGCCACAAGGAGTCTTGCGACTTATGATAGAAGCCAGAGTGATTTTTATCTTGAGTCAGTGGGTATCATCCCATGATTTGGCCATTGGATGGTTGTGTCCCTCTCACCTTTTTCTGTCCCTTTGCATGCTTCAGACTGCTTGTTTCTTCCCATCCTGTGAAAAATAAAATCTCAGCTATTCTTTTGTGCTGTGCCAGAGCTTTACCAGGACACAGGAGCTGTCACAGCTGTCTGCAGTCATTTGTGTGGGAGGTATGTGAGGAGACTTATGCATTAACTGTGCTGAAATAATTACTATATTTGACTTGACTAATAATCAAGTGGTATTTGTTGCCAAAAAAAAAAAAAAAAATTCTGGACAGGGCATATAGGAGTATTTTGTTCATTAAGCTCTGCACTCAATAATTCCACAAAGACAAAAATATAAAATGCTTTGAATAAAAGAAGCAATTACTTCTAAAAGGTGTAGGAATACTATTTATGAAATAGGCACCATTTGTTATGATTTTTCATTCAAAGTTTAAACTCAGAATACCAAGGTCTTTGGGGAATAAAATGTTAAGTAATTCTGCGGTCTTAATTTTTTTTTAGATGCTGCAGTTTCCCTGTGTTGCCATGGTAACGTACTTTCTGTATAATTGCCAGGCTGCCTTACAGTGATGCAAATAAGAAGCTGTCATATGGCATGACCCAGGCTTATATTTGAGGGGAGATTTATTGCCCACAGAGCAGCAATAACACCAAAGATAGCTGTCACCTGCAGGATAAGGAATTACATGTCGCTGAAGTGCTGCAGAAACAAATGGCAGTGAATGTGGAGCACAGGGTCTAAGTGTTACGCAGGAGGACTTAGAAGCTCTCCTCCAAGCCTGCTCCTGCTGAGCTTATTTTTACTCATGCTTTACATGAGTGGTGGATCAGAACTTCTACAGTTAACACCAGCCTTAAGCACGTTATTTAGAAATTTCATTTGTCTTGGAGGTACAAGAAGTCTGGAGAAAAGAGATTTTC
Source organism: Brachypteracias leptosomus (assembly GCA_013401335.1). Classification (NCBI taxonomy): domain Eukaryota; kingdom Metazoa; phylum Chordata; class Aves; order Coraciiformes; family Brachypteraciidae; genus Brachypteracias; species Brachypteracias leptosomus. The sequence goes on from VYZX01026960.1 coordinate 11,918, forward strand.
AAAGAAAGGGAGTCATAGCTCTGACGTGAGCAAAATCTATCCCCTTCTCCAAGACGAATTAGTGCTGCCATCCAAACAAACCCTTTCAAAATAAGCAAAAAAAGATGGGGAAAAGGGCAGGGAGGAAGGAAGAGAGACATTAAAGTTTTCCTTAGTTTCTATTTGATTAAGTCAGCCCATCATCTTGCATGTTTCTTCAGGATTTTTTTGATGTAAGCCACAAATCCCAGTGGTTCCTGGGAATACCCACTTGTAGAAATCATCTCAGCCATCCTTTCCTCTCTCAGTTCTCACTGTATTGATGTCTTGCTCTGTAAGAAAGAAAGCACCTGGGGTAATTTCTTAATGATGAGCCACCTGAGAATGTTCATCACACAGTTCAGTCTGAAAATGAGGTACGTTTCTTGAAATACAAATTTTAAGACATAAATGTCAGGGAAGAAAAAAACCTCACACCAAAAAGCAAAAAATGCTATTCTAGATCCATCTTGGCACTGCAAGGATTTCTAGTTGCTCCAAATTACCAAGTGTGGGGTACACTGCAACCAGCTCAGTTGTTGTATATACCACTTGCTATGAGATCTTCCTCTCTTGTAGGTTCTCTTTTTTCCTTTGTTAAGGATGGATTCTGCTAAAGCTCCCTTTTTCACTGCCTCAGCATTTCAGCTAGGATGAGTGCTGGGGATTACCCCATTCTTCCCGTAAGACTATTTTTCATTTGTTTGGATTTTTTTTTTTTTTCCCTAACAGCTCCTTCTAGAAGACCTTTTTTGGTCTTTGTAAACTATAATGTCTTAACACCAGAGTGAGTTTCTCTTTGCTCTTGGTAGACTTTTTTTCTTGGTTTTCTTACATATGGCTGTGAAGCTGCTTCCTCTCTTATGAGGATACTTTGACACTCGTAGTAGGCAGGATGGTTTTTCATCCTTTGTTACCAGAGGTTATGTTTCTTTTCTCCTTCCCTCCAAATTTATCTCTAATTAATTAGAATTGAAGCAACCTCACACAGATATTTCCACTGTGTTCTTCAACTAGTCTTTCTGGCTTCTGGCTCTTTCTGCAAAATATTTTAAGGCTGTAACAGAGCTTTATCTTCTTGGATTAGGAACACAACAGAGAGCTTATGACTTCCAGTTTACCATTAGCTTCTTTCTCAGAAACCATATGTTTTTCCAAAGTTACTCTCTCTGGCTTTCTGTCTGTCTGGGAAAGGTCTTGCAATATGCAGCATTATAAATTGTGAGTTTGTATGGACAAATCATGACTGTTTTCTCCATGTGAGAAGCACTGAAAAATGAAATAATAAAAGTGCAGACTAGGGGAGCTGCTATCCATAAAACTGAAGAATAAATTCAAATTGAATATAGCCCATGGTCTCATAGGAACCATAATAATCTTCTTTTTTTCCCTTTGGTTTTTTTTTTTAGAGGAGAAAAGTGTGGTAAGTGGCCATATTTCAAATCATGATTGGATTTCAAGAGTCACTTTTGCCTTCACAGTATGGTTAGTCTTTGTTCTGCCCTTCTTGCAGGAATGGATTATCAGCTGGAATGACAAAACACAAAGAGCAATGTCTGAGCATATCTGACAAAGAATATTACCTAAGAAAAACTGTTATCCATCATTCCTGTGCAGGAATAGTGAAAGCATCACCATAAACCTCCTGAGCATGCAACCTGAAGTCCATAGACTCATGGTTCTGACACTCATGGTAGAATAATTTAATTTTTAATATTCAGGACACCCAGATGTATCAAAATTAGATTCTTCCTTTTTACTTATCTGAGAACTCTAATGCTTACAAAAATGTTATTTATTGTCACTGAATAAAAATGGCTATGTCCATATTAATTCTCTCCTAAGTTTGCTTTAAAATGCTAGTTATTTTAGATGCAAGAATTAGAAGAAAAAAATTGTCTTGTAAGGTTTTGTACATGCCACCATTCAATCAGAAAAATCACTGTAATTCAGAACCATTCTCATCATAACATTTTGCACATCCCATTAAAAAGAACATATAAGTTTGAAGGAGGAATTATTTTGTTGTTGTCTTTATAATGGCATGTTGGTCTATTACTCGTACCCAATGCTAGTAATAAAAATAATAGTCTATAATTAGGATGTCCAATAAAATGCTTTTAAATGGGAGCACATAAAATTAGTGTGTTAAGGCAATAACCTTGATAAGGTAGATGAAGACTTGGTTATATGAGTCTGTTGGGGAAAGAAAGGATAATATTTTGAATGTTATCCTTCCTATACAGGAATTTTAAATTACAAGCTAAGTTAATTTTCTCCCCTTTCTGATCATATTGTTTTGTCCTTTTTCACATTATCTCTATGTTGTTTTCCACCCTCTGTTGCTCAAATGAACCACTGCCCAAGGGAAAATATGAGACATTTTCAACTCCTGCCAGCTCTTGTCTCCTCCTCAAAATATAAGCAAACAAATACTCTTTTCTGCCAGTATTTCTGAAACTAAAATAATTTTTTAATTATATTTTTACTTTGTGAAAGCAACATTTGGTCACAGCATTGGTCACAGCATTGAAAATCATGATGGACAACTCTGGATTTCCCGCCTGACAATTACACCAATATTTTTTTAGCTGTCTTTCCATGGGACTTCGGTATATGAGATCCACTCTTAGGCAACAGAATGTGAAGACACACACACAACGTAACTGTGTGCGTGCTTGTCTCTCACACCACTCTGGTTCTGCCAGTTTTGATGATGTGAAAAGAGAACAGAAATCCAGAACCTCAGGAGTTCTTGCCCTGCTGTTCCTATCAGTGTTATTTAGTCTTGGGCATATTACAATGACAGCTTGTCTCCACATTTGTAACCCCTTCTGTAAACTGAGCAGGAGACTATTTCTTACCAAGTCATCTCCCTTGGGTGTCCTAAGGATTAATTGCTGTAAGTGCAATTCCTGGAACACATAAAGTTCCCTGTAAGTATCCNGAAGATTTCAGAAAGCTATGACTTGAGCTGGCATGTAAAATAAGTATATTTTTAAAACCAATTCCATTAACTTCTAATTAGTTTGACATCCAGTTAAAAAAAAAAAGGCTGTTCTTAAAACTCACATTCCTTATCTGCCATCTTTCTGTTCCTTCCATTCACAGAAGCTGCCTTCTCTCTCCATGTGTAGTCTTTTATATGCAGACATAAAAGTTCTTTGTCCTAGAGTCCTATAGGCAGAGGCCTCCATTTCCTGCATTTTCCTCTTTTCCGATTAGCATCCTTAATGTGTTTACAAAGGCATCTAAACATAGTTAATAAAGTTGAGAAAAGTAAGTCAACCCATCCTCTTCACTCCGCCTCCTTTCCACTAAACAAATGTAGTGACTTCTTCCACTAAATAAACAGAATCTAAACTACTTATTCAGTGTAATCTGCAAGAACAAATAGGCAGACAGATATAACGTAATAACCTAAATTAATTCTTCACTAACAGAGAGTTGCTTCATTCTTTCTGCTGATATGGATTTGGATGAGGGATTAAAGTGCACTGTCAGCAAGTTTGCTGATGACACAAAGCTGGGAGGTGTGACTGACACACCAGAAGGCTGTGCTGCCATTCAGTGAGACCTGGACAGGCTGGAGAGTTGGGCGGGAAGAAATTTAATGAAGTATAACAAGGGCAAGTGTAGAGTCTTGCATCTGGGCAAGAACAACCCCAGGTACTAGTATAGGCTGGGGACTGAGCTGTTGGAGAGGGGCGTAGGAGAGAGGGACCTGGGGGTTCTGGTGGACAGCAGGATGACCATGAGCCAGCAATGTGCCCTTGTGGCCAAGAAGGCCAATGGCATCCTGGGGTGTATTAGAAAAGGTGTGGTTAGTAGGTTGAGAGAGGTTCTCCTCCCCTTCTACTCTGCCCTGGTGAGACCACATCTGGAATACTGTGTCCAGTTCTGGGCCCCTCAGATCAAGAAGGACAGGGAACTGCTGGAGAGAGTTCAAGCGCAGAGCCACAAAGATGATTAAGGGAGTGGAACATCTCCCTTATGAGGAAAGGCTGAGGGAGCTGGGCCTCTTTAGCTTGGAAAAAAGGAGACTGAGGGGTGACCTTATTAATGTTTATAAATACATTAAGGGA
>VYZX01026960.1:48339-74762 GCA_013401335.1 Brachypteracias leptosomus
GCCGGCGAAGTGCCCGCGCGGAGCGGGTCCCCGGAGACGCCCCCGGCAGCGGCCGCGGCTCGGCGGGTAACTTGCATCTTCCCTGCCCCGGGGGGAGCGGCCACGGGGCCATGACAGCCCCACCGCCCGCGCGCCCCACCCGCGCCCGCCCCTGCGTGCCGGCAGCGGCGCGCGCGCTNCCGCACCGAGCCCCGGCGAATGGCATGACTCTCCCTCGCCGCCCGCCCGGCCCCCCCGGCTGCGGTGTGCCGTAGTGGGGCGAGGAATGGTTAAACCCCGGTCTTTTTATACATACGGTTTTTATTTTTTGTTCCTTTTCGTCTCGGGGCTCTCAGCTTACGGAACAGGAAAGCATCTGATGCGTCTGCTCACATGCCGCTTCTGATCATACGTTGCCTGTTTGCACAGAGCGGGATCGTTGGGAAAGATGGAGATACAATAAGTTGCTAGTAGTGAAAAGTGCTGCAGACATCCAGTGGTTGCCTTTCTCCACTGAAGTGACATATTTCTCCTCGGGTTAAGTTGAAAGCACTGCCTGGCGGAGCCTGACTGTAGCTGAGAGTGGGTTTGTGTTTTTCTTGCACGGTTAGGTTTTGCACAGAGCAGCGATGAAGAGGAAGCTGGCACTCTCCGAGATGCAGTTGGTTCTTCTCGTTTTATTGGTGTGGCTACCAAAAAGGTGAGAGGATGTTTAATTTTGTTGTTCAGTGCAAACATGTATGTTACGATATGCTGAGGGTAAGCTTGTGTGAGAGGTTATAAAAGTATAGTATGTAGTAACATAATTTAAAAAAATTAAATCTTTTTTAGCTGTTTGAATGCAGTATTACATAGTTTCCAGAGCAAATGCAGTAGAAGGTAGTCTAGGGACCATATAAACCTAATTTCTTAAACTGTTCGTGAATTAATGCTTTATTTCACCATTAAATAAATAATTCCTTCAAATGCCTTATTGAATCTTAAAGATTTATTGGCGTTACTGTTTCACTGTGATTGTGTACCATACAGAACAGTTAAGATGGAGAAGTAGATTATCGTGAAGTCAAATAGCAAATTGGAGTCTCTAAAATAATGCTCACATATTTTTTAATACGGGCATGCCTCTCTTTTTTTTTGGTCTTATTTTCGGTCATCATAACAGAATTCAAGATGATACTTAAGCTTCAAACCTCTAGGTGGAGATAGCATACAACTTCACAATCACATATTAAAACAATAGCCTCATTTATTAATCAGCTTTTCTTACGTTGTTTAAAGTTCTCCATTTCTAAAGTGACAACATGAGAGAAAGTAATTTTAATCACCTAATAGCTTCGTGTTGCTCAAAGACCCTAAAGATGCAATTAGTTATAGTTTGTAACTTCGGCTTACTTGCTTTGGTTCTGACTGCAGTAGGTCTTCTCCTAATGTGGTAAGAGTCATAAGCTAAATAATGCAAGTTTCCTATGATTTAAAAAGTCTTTATTTATTTTTGTCTATTTCCTAGTGAACAAAATATTTCCTGAAACTATGCTTCTTATTTCACTTTATGCCTAACTATGGTGCAATATTAGTTGAGTCACAGTGGGCCAGATCCTGCAAACCCTACTCAAGTGAGTAATCTCACTGACGTCAAAGAAACTACATGCGTAATTTAGGAGTTTATGCCTGAGTAAAGTTTGCAGGATTCAACCCTAATTTGATATAATTGTATAATCTAATTTTTTAGTGACATCTTGAGTTCAAAACCTGTTCTGTCACAAAAAGAATCTTAAAATATAGCAGAGGCATACAATACAGAAATACATGTTAAAAATAAAAAATTATCCATCCAGTAATTAAGAAAAACCTCAAACATCAGTAAAATCACACATGATGTTTTGGTGTATTCTTTATAAGTTATCTGATTTTGGTCAATTCTATGGTTTATGTGATGGAAAACAGAGACTGCAATGATTTACATTTAAATACTTCCTCCATGCTGTTGAATTTGGAACCAATATAAAGCCTCGTCTTTAATCATTTTATAGTTTGCTTAAGAGAAAATTTCACCCAAACCTACTTTTGATTTGGAGGAGGAAGAAAACATGTTTGTTTTTGTGGCATTCAGAATGCCTTAATCTGTAGTTCATTTAGAGATGATAAATACTCAGAGTTAAAAATTCCAGAGGCTGAAAAAGATTCAAGATGACAATGCCTGTATGATGCTTTGCTTCCTTAATAGTCTGGTATTAAGTAGGCAGGACTGATGAAGCCATGCATTTCACACGCATGACGCTTAAAATTGCAGTTACAGCAACATTTTCATGTGTAAGGCTTTCTACATGGGAGTGTTTCCTCAGTACACAAACCCTTTGGTCTGGGTGTACAGGTCCAGGAGGACCGTTCAGCATCAGAGCTGGCTGGGCACCAGATTCGTGTTCCAACCCCTAGTGTTTTCCACAGAGATATGACCCATAAAAGCTGTAACATCTTTCTTTACTGGGGAAGTTTGAAACAATCGATGATCTTTAGATTCTTGTTGACCATTTATGATTTTTTTTTTCTATCCAACTTTTATAAGTTTGTCTGCATCTAGAGGAACATCAGATAGTGCTTTTACTAACAGAATAGCATTTTAGAAACATGAAAGCTATCCACAGCTATGCTGCAGCTTGCACGATGCAGTCAGTATTGTTGTTCCCACCCACCAAATACTGACATCAGAGGACTCCCTGAGCATGATTGCTGGAGTTTTCCCTCATGTTAGTTCTTCTGGTCATGTAACTTACACGACCATTGGGTGGAAGTATATCCACAGGATTTATCCAGAGATAGACTATACTTAGGTGAGGACAGATAGGATAGAGCTGGCAGAAGACAGTTTTGTGTGGGGGAACCTGGGTTATCAGGCTGGGAATGAAATGCCACCAAGGCCTGGGAAGCTCGTTCAGGCTTTTTGCACCTGCACAGCCAAATGTGTTAGTGGAGCCTGAAGTAGTGTTCACAGTGGTGTAATGTTGACTAGAAGTGCTACTGGAAAAAGACTTCCTGGAAATTTTTAGTATGTCATTGACTGTTATGTTTCTGAACATGTTATATTTAAATTGTGTATTCATATTTTCTTAACTACAGCCTTCCCATTAGAAGGCAGCAAGTTAAATATTCACGGCCAGCCTGCAAAAACTGCATGTTGAGTGTGCATTAAAACATATCGAGCACTTTCTAAACTGTAAAATGTCCATTTAGATCAGTGCTGGCTGACTCCCTGGAAGATGAAGCTAAGAATAACATCACCATCTTTACAAGAATTCTAGACAGACTTCTGGATGGTTATGATAATCGTCTCAGACCTGGATTAGGAGGTAATAGAAACAATTACAGATTGATTTTAAAAGATCAGTTTTAATGTTCAGATTTTATACAATGATATTCTTCCTTCAGGGTTTTTTTTTTTCCCCCTAACAACTGGTATGTATCTTGATAAATTATTTATAACTCTGTATTCACCCAGCTGAATCATTTGAAGTTTGAGAAAGATAACATCTATGAATGGAAAGGAGGCACTTTCACACATTTATCTTAAGTAAAAAGAAAAAAAAAAATCTGGTGATTTAACATAGTGAAACAGAATGAGAACAAAAATAACATGTAAAGCTGTTATTCCAGTAAGGGAATCTTGGTTGAGCAAGGAATGCAGGCTTGATTCTCTGCAATGCGATGAGTGTGTGTTTTCAGAAATCTGCTCAAGTGTTTTGTGTGGTGTATGTAAAATCCACATTTTAGATTAATTCTTGGTCCCAGTAAATTCAATGAGAATGTTGTATTTTTAACTGTCTTGGACTTAAGGTTTTACTGGTAATTAGCATTTTGTTTCATGGTCTTAGATGTATTTAGGCATTTAGAAAAAAAAAAAAAGAAAAGAAAAAAAGGAATATTGGAGGACAGAGGTCACTGCACTTTTGTGCCATAAGTGTCAGTTGGTTTTCAAAATGTCAGTTTACATTTTCATTTTTAATCTGTAAGCCCATTCATGTAAGTATGTAAGCAAGAAATTTAAATAATTTGGTGTTGGAAGTATTACTGTGCAGAAACATCTCTATGGTATGGGGAGGGGCAGAATATCTTGTTTTTGGTAATATTTTATCTAGTATTATTGTTTATCTACCATTTATACTATCTAACATAAATATTTATGTATCAAATATAACACTGTTACTATTATTATTATTCATAACAGTTTTGGTAATTGTATTTTACAACCTGGAGACTGTTTCAAAAATGCAAAATCTCTGGGAGCCATTCCTGTTCCTGATTTCAGTGAGATCATGCCCAAAGCTAGAGACGTGCTCTAACTTTCATGGAAATTGCTCTAACAGCTCCGTTTGATCAATTTTGGAACTGGTTAAAGCTCACAGTTTTTATCCAACACTCTTCCGTCCTGACCTGTGGCTCTGCTGCTGTTCTGGAGAATCTTGGCTTGCATCTGACACAGCATAAAGTGGGAGCTGACACTGGCTGGAAACAGCTTTCTCATTATACATTAATTTCAACCTAGGATATTTTTTCATTTCCATTTCTGGCTTCTGTACAGTGGGGACTTGTGAAATATTTTATATTTAAGGGTTTTGTAATCTAGATGATCCATAAAATGAGACATGTAGCGCTGTTGATGTGAGAATTTCTATAGTAATGTTTTACATGGAGATTCATTTTCTTTGCAAAATACCCAAATTTAAGAATTTAAACATAGAATAAACATACAATGCCTTGCAGGTAACTTGCAGAAACTTTTCATATCACATCACAAAGCTCATGTCTAATTGGCAGGGCTTTCAAAATCATGGTTTTTATTAGAAAAATAATGAATAATTGGTTTCTTGTTTATAGAAACGAATGTGGCATTTAATGAGAGCAGCCTGCAGTTCCTTTGCATATCATGTATTCTTTTTAATATTAAAATTTATCTTGTTGAAAACATAAATTTTAAGAACTATTTTTCTAGTGAATTTTTCATTTATCTTTTTCATTAAATCTACTTTAATCTACTTCCCTCTTTTTCTTTGCCAACCCTCCTAGGTAATTAAAATATGCTTTGGAAGCATAAAAACTAAAGAATTAACATCTGTTTGATATTGGCATACATAGCAATCAACCCATGCAGAATATGTGTGAAATGAAACTGTCATGCATATTAAATCTTGATGATTCATGATACATTAATCTTAATCTGCAAGAATGCTTCAGTTGTGGATGGATGGATTCTTACAGTTTAAAAGAATGCTTGTAAAAGCCAGTTGTGATAATCCATCACATGAAATGTACCAAATAATGCTTTTGTACATAATGCCTAGTAATTATGACATTTCATATTTCAGAAATTTTGTAGCACTTTATTCCTTTTTCTCTATTAACCCATACTCTGAGAAGAAAAATGGAAATCAGTCATCATTTTTATAAACACTGTGTGCCTAGTGAGTCCTGATAGTTTCTAAAAGTATTTTTGCATAGGCTACTGCATTTTGACCACACCACACGTCATTATTTTAATATACTTAGACTCAGTTCTGTTCCATTTGCATTTATATGAATCTGAAAGAATTCATTTGAAACCAGTAGAGTATTTACTTTGGCAAAACAGCTTGTGTTATCCTGCTGCACTCCTATGACTGAGATCACAATCTGGCCTGATGTGTGCTACAGCAGAAATAGTCCAGAGTCTGAGATGGATTCTTTTAAAGTCTTCTAAAAGCAAGAGTTGTTCACCAGCCCACCTTCACCTGTTGTGGAAGACATTTTCAGAGATGTCTTACAGCAAAAATTCATCTCATTGTAAAGAATTATTAATCTCAAAAATTTTTTTAATAAAGAAAAGTATTAGCTTAACACTGGCATTTTAGCTAGTTATTGACTGAAAACATAGAAATGTATAGGCTTCTTAAAACATTGCATATATATTTAAGAGAGTAATTGTCTGTTTGGGAATTTGTTCTTAAGTTTAGGGATAGATTTATAATTAATTTAACTGTGAGACTTGGTATGAGTACTTCCAGCATGTAATGATGCTTCACTGATACATCGATACACTTCAGAGCCGAGTACTATATTCTCTAGATTGTTAAGGCAGCTCTAGCTTTTACTGGTGATTCAGTTGTATAAACAGGTTTTGGGTGTTGGCTATTGGTTATCCTAGCAGCTGAGATCCTTGAATGATGTATGAACACTCTAGTGATGAAATAGCCTGCAAAATAGGTGTGGGCCAGGAAAAGAAGACACTGCATTGTCCCCTGAAGCCAGAAGCATCTTGTATGACTTAGATTATACCTTGATCTATTGTGTTGATATGGACAGGCATGAGGGTGTTCAAGGGGAGATTAATTTTTCTCTATACTCATTTTATGCTCAGCACACTTTTTCACAGAAAACTCTTTTTTTTTTCCCCCCAGGTCAGGACAGATATATATCTATATATATCTGTATGTGTGTGTATTTATCAAAGAGTTTTCTGCCAACAAACAAGGCCATCACCATCTAATAATCTGGAATATGTTGAAGTTAGGGCAGTATATTTATATATCTTTGCGATTCAGAGTTTTTAATCAGCTTTAGAAGAGTTTGTAGCTGTAGCATTCCCCTAACTGGGCATTCGAAACAGTGGTGTTTGTCAGCCTCATCATGCTTACATTCAGAGTATCCTAAAATAAGGTACTTAACTATTTTTGCTGCAGAACACTACAGGAAAGTTTTCAGTACTGTTCTTAAAGGAAAAAGTTCAGTTCCCCTGCTTAGTTCTGATTGTTTCTTTAGTCCTTCTTTGCTCCAGCTTCATCTTTTGGAAATGGTCATGTCTCTCTGCCAGTGCTAGTGCAGAGCAATTCAAAGCAGCGCTTGCATTTTCTGAAAGCCCACTATCTATATAGTTATGACAGGATACAAAGGAGAAAACTACTGTACGCTCTTTCTTGGACATACCTGGAAGGATCATATGGAACCTGGCCATAATAGTGCTTTCAGAAGAGTCAGCAAGAAGCTCAGATTAATTTATATTAGAGTTGTGGGTAATGTATAGTGCCAAAAAGCATTCCTTGTAAAAAATGGAAAAGAAATAGAGAGTAGGATATGGAAATCTCATTTAATTAGTAATCCAGGGCATGCAGATGATGCTAAAATCCAAGAACAGAACTAACTCAGTAGCTATAAGCATTCTAGGGAATGCATTGTTAGGAAAGTGGAAGGATAAATAACCCTGAGAAACTGTTGTGATACTGAAGAACAAACCAGCAAAAAATATGTAGAATGGGATAGTGTCTGAGGAGATAAATGAAGCTTATTTATTTGTTTGTTTGTTTTTATTAGAAGTCTGTGGATAAATCAACAGTGAAGATATGAAAATAAGATTGTTACAAGTGTGCAGAGTATTTAAATCAGCGAAAGTGTTGCTCTGTGCAAAGTAGCAAAATGTTATGCTTCACCACAGCTAACAAAAATCTAGGTATGTTACAGTACAGTTATATGCATATAAAGGAGATTTTTCTGGGAGGATCTCCCAGTTCACTGAACAGGTATATTCAATAGTTTCTTTTTTTTTTTTTTTTTCCTTGCAAAACATCAGCATTTGCATCTAATGTTAGAAATACTGCAGATGACACTAAGGCTGAATTAAGGCTTTGTTTACTTTTATCTCAGCTACAATGAAGACATGAAAACAGATACTTCAGATTTCTGTGGAGCTCATAGGAGCTCGTTGTAAACCAGACTGATGGGATGGTTTAATTTTTTAGCCAGATTTGATGGGCTAAGACAGACATCACCTTTTTTCAGCAATTATTCTGGGTTGTTCAGAAAGTGGTTGAAAAGTGGACTCGCTGATATCCAAGGTATTCTACTGTTGACTGCTTCCTGCTAAGATCTCTTATCATGTTACATAATCCTGCAACAAGTTAGCTAACCAAAATACAGAGCTGCTTCTCGCTCAGGCTGACTAGTTTTCATAGCCAAGTACCAAAGGATTGCAGTAGTTCCAAAATTTTTATTAACCTTGTGAAATTATACAATCTATAATGCCACCGCAATTGGAAATATAATTATTATTTAAATAACCTAACTCTGAAACGTTTTGAGAAATATTAAGCATATTAGAAATTCATCCAAGATATCTTTAGGGGATTTCAATGGATTTCATGTATTTTTTCTAGTGGATTTTAACCAAGCAAAAAGTAAATTTAAAATATAGAAATCAATGTATATGTTGCTTACAATGAAAAAAAATTAGTCATTCTGTAGCAACAAAGACATATTTTGTAATAGAAAATTAATAATATTCTGGGTTACACTTTCTAGTGTAACCCAGTACTTATAAACAATATCAGGTAAATCCTTTAATGTTTACTGCTATGATATAGCCATGGAGTACTTGATATAGGAGACACACAGCAAGTTGCGTTCTAAATCTTTTCTTTAATAAGGTATACCAAAAAACCAGTGCCAACTAAAGAATGTAAGAAGGAAGTTGTAGAGATCTCTTAATCATTTGTGCAATCACCTAAAGGTATTAAGAAAGTTTTGGTGAAGAACCATTAAAATAACAATTAAAAGCATTGACATTCTTTGAATTTTGTGTTTAAGATATATAGGACACAGATGATATTTAGAATACACTTTCCTTCACAGAGCTGGAATAATGGACTTTAGGAGTATGTTTGATTTAAGGAAAAAATGGTAGTTACTGTGATATCAGTAGGCATCAATGTTTTATTAATGTTGATTTCTACTCATGTGACAACAACCAATATTTAAACAAATAGTCATGCATAACTTTCAAGACAATTCACTGGCAAGTTTTGACATTTTATTTTCAGTGGAAACTAAAAACTTGGGATTAAATGGACATGTAAAACTTCTTTAGCCTCTTTATGTATGACCTGGGTAATCTGATCTGTCTTTAGAGTTAGCTCTGCTTTGGACCTTCCAAAGGTGCTTTGTAAACTGAAATATTCTAAGAGTCTGTGACTTGCAACCAACAAGACATTGAAATAATGGCTGAAGTTTTCCATCTTAATTGGCAACTGTGAAAAAGATTAATTTTGGATGTCAGTTCTGGAAGATATATCTGAGTAAAAATACCTGTGTAGATGAAAGGTTTAGATTTCCTATATACAGGAGAATGCACAGTGTTATACAACTCTTGAGCTTATTATTCATAAACAATCCACTGTGATTAATAGAGGATCTGGGGTAAAAGGGTAAGATCTGGAAAAATGCAGGGGACATATCCTTTCTTTTGGTCTTTGCCTTGGATTTTGTAACTTTCAGCAGAAGCTGGGGCTTAATTAATAGGTTAAAAGTGACTCTAGCCACATTTTTCCCACTATCACTATAACCTGGAGTCCTGAAAAGAATTAAATATGGAAAAAGACAGTATTTTAAAGGAGAGGAACTGCATTTCATTGAATCATTTCCAGTTTACTTTGTCATCGTTAGATGGGCAGCACACAGGGAACTGAAAAGCTGTGCAACATTGTGTATCCTAGAGCTCAACACCTCCCCAGGAAGCACCCAGGAACCTCTAAACCCTGACCTTCTGAAGTGTTGTGATGGAGATCTTCCTTTTTCTTCTTCTGCTTTCATAGTTGCCTTTTGCATTTCTAAGTACCTTTCATACATCCTTCTAGAAAATGCCCAACTCTCTTATTTGACCAAAATTCTGTGCATTCATTTCATTTTATCTAAATATAGCTTTCCCCAAATCCGGGCCAGACAGACATGCCATGTAGATGCAGCTGTCTAATTTTGATTTTTTTTGTGTGCGTGTGTGTGAAACCCAGACTTGCCTGTATCCTCCCAGGTACATTTGCATACATCCAGCTGCCTGAAAGATTTCATATCTGATGAAAGTAGATTGGGGAAGTTGAAATGATGCGAAGGCAGACCCTTGAGTAGGTTGAAAGCAAAGATCCTTCTCTATCCACAGATTGTATGGCCTTCTTTTTGTGCCAGTACCATTTTGTTGTTGTTGAATGGTCTGACATAGATCTGTTGCTTCTGGCAGTATTCCTGACTACGTATTCCTGCTTCTGTTTTCTTGAAGTGCCACCGTTTTGTGACCATTTTAAACAATAATCTTTTCAATGCCTAATCTAGTGCATCTGATTTTTTGAATTAGTAGTCTATAGAGAGAGAGGTATTTAATCAACAACGGTCATGAAGAAGGGCATTGAGATTGCCTGTACATTAAAACTGCGTCTGCTTTGTTTTGTACAGCGTTTGGTCTGTATTCATTGTTGGTATTAGTAGCTCTTGTTAGTGGCTACTATTAGTATCTAACAGCGGCTTCTAAAGACTCCAAGGAACAGAGATGAAGTAGAACATAACACTGTTTTTCAACATCCTAGCATTAGGGTAATAAAAGCTGAGGTTAAAAAAAAAAAACACCAGAAGAAAAGAAATAGGGGAAAATGCAGGACAAAAAAGATGGAGAGTGAAGGAGGGAGATAAAATGGTGACACTCAACATTGACCACTTTTAAACCACTGGCAGATTAAGACAGCTGAAAAATAGTTTTTACAAATACCCTTCAGAAACTTGAAAGTAGAATAATGTAAGCAGTTTAATCATTATGGTATATGCACATATTTAAATTTCTGACATTAATGTTTTTCAACAATGAATCATCTGTCTCAAAAAGCTGTTTTAGAGGTTATATTGGATAATGTTTTGTGTTGCTGTACAATTCACCAGCCTACTAAATTAAAGCATCAGCAGAAGATTTTGAATTAATACTGTCAAAAGTCTAACAAATGTTAATGATAAGAATTGAAGCACTTTAATATGCCAGGATTAATCTTTATACACTTTTATATCTGTTTTTCCAGGTTAATGCTTGAATTAAATTAATCACAAGCTAAAGGAAGTTTTATTTACCACTGTCATACTAATAATAGTTTGCATTATAAGGCAGAGTGTGTCAGAGCTAGTTTTCTGAAATTATCTATACATCAGGAAGGTATGATTCTTCTAACCTTCTGGAAGTGGTGTTGTTATTTAGGAACCATTTGTGTGATTACTTTGTAGCACATGGCTCTTGATTTACATTCCATAATTCCTTGCCATATGTTGAGGGCTTGTAGTGGGTCTGTCTGAGNTATTTAGTAATTAGAGCAGTTAACTCTGTGAAGTAGTGTAAATCAATTTCCCTCTTACCTGAGATTATTTTGCATGTCAGAGGACATGAAAAATTTTAGTAAAGTTGTGTAGCTGCAGTCAGAGATTGGATTTGGTTACATCTTACCAAATTACATTTATTTTTTACATCCAGACACATATTTGGACCTGCACATGTATTTTTTTTTGTTGAACCAGTAGAAGTCATGTATCCTAATCTGCAATTTCATTGGAAAAATCATGGATGCCCCATTTGCATCTGCTTAATCTGTGGGTTGTTTTTGTTTTTGTTTTTACAAATGTAAATTAAGTATCTTGTAATCTTGTAATGCTAGGACTAATAGAGTTGACTGCAATCCAAATTCAGTGCCATGGACCACTGACTTTCACTGTATTCTGACACGTATAGTTCAATAAGAATCAGTTAAAACCTGATATTTGCTGTAAAACCTACATGCCCATTTTATGTATGTCACAGCTTTTCTCACAGCAGTGACACTGAAAATTTATCAAAGAACTCAAGCCTGCTTTGCAAAAGGGATGACTTTTATATCTGAGTAAATACAAAAGGTATATGAGGGTGAAGTAACCGGGAGGTATGATCCACTACTGGTAATGGAACAGATCCACATCTCCAAGCCCCAGCACACTGCTCTGTTTTACAGGTTTTACAAATTCCTAACACAGATTTGACCTGAGTGGAGAAGTTTATATAAAAGATATATTCCACCTGGAAAGATGACTTCTAAATAAGAAGTCCTCTCTAAATAAGACACTCCTCTTTTTTTTTTTTTTCCTTGACATGTTTATAAACTGTTTACATTTTTGATCTTTCATGTGAGTGTAGTTTCCTGGAGTTACCTATATATGTTTAACACCTTCTGTTTTACTTAAAGAATTACATCCTCTTGATTCCTTAAATAACTGAATGTCAGAAAAGCAATGTATCTTCAGATTGAAAGATTGCCCTGTCATTAGGAGTTCTTGTTGGTCTCAATTGCTTGGTGCCGATTCCCTCATCCAAGAGAGGTAATTGTCTTCTAACACATTCTTTGCTTTTTCTTTCTTGTACTCATTTTCAGTTGTCCTAAGGTAATGGGTTCTTCAGACGACTTCTGTCAGGATATTGGGAGTTATTAGACCCATCCTTTTCCATTCCCTCAACTGTGTGAGCCTTTCAGCACAACATCAGAGATCAGAAAGGGAATGGAAAGAGACTCTACATTTATGTTTAAGAATTTAGGGGTGGGTTGAAGGGATAATTTCTGCCCTGAATACATCAGTCTAATATTCTAGATATTTCCCACTGACTGACAATCTGAAGGATACTGTAGATGCCTTTTTATTCTCATTATTTGAAGTAATTTATATTTTTCACAATGTATATGCTCACTGAATGAGGAGTGAAGTCCCTCTGGATGAGAATAGTCTGAGGAGAAGTTGTAGTGTGGAATGTATAACTGAAGAAAACCAGAAATTTGAGCCTTAGATTCAGTGCTGTGTTGATAAAAACCATCGTGAGGACATGCCATGGTGTTTCATGGACTGTCCTTTTCAGTATCCATAGTGTTAAATGAGTACCAAACAGTGAACTTCTTTCTGTTGCATCTTTAAATGTGAACTTTGTAGTGCATTGCTTCATGCAGTTTTGTAACAAATGGGAGGATATTTCCTTCTGGAAAAATACATAAATAAAAGGGAGAAATATAGATACCTGTTCTTTGAGATAAGGGAATGGTCACATCCTCAATAATCTCTTTCCATCTGCTGGGTGCTAAAAGCTGGCAGAGAATTCTTAGGTTTTTTTACCAGGCAATTTGTATTTAGTTGACCATAAATAAAAAATTGATCAGATAATCTTGTTTGCTACTGCATAATATGTTACTTTTAAAATAACCTATTGTTTAAAAATAATATTCTATGGTAGATGCTGTCTGCATTTTCATAAAGCCATAGTATCTGCCTAGAACAATATGCGCTCTAAGAAACTGGATTGTAATTAAACTCATATTAGGCATTGTTTTTAAAAAAATTCTGTTTTGTATTTTCTGCCTGCAAAAAACCAAACTGTTAGCTTAATATTAAAGACAGATTCTCATCCCAAATATATAGCCTTTCCACATATAGAAGCCTGATGGGTTCTGAAAGTCCCATGGACAGCCAGAGGGGAATTCTCTTGTCACAGGCAACCATAAAAGACAAATTTGAGGCTGCTTAATCCAAGCTCTGGGAGTATGTTTTAGAGGAGATTCTGGGAAACACTGTTATCTGTAAAGTAGCTTGGAGACATTCAAGTGACTCAGCCGTGGGTCTTTTGAGTGCTACAGTACACTTCCTGTAGGCACATTACACAGCCTTAATCTAAGACTTTTTTTTTTTAACTAGGTAACAGAATAGTAACTGACAACTCTGTAACATGTTAATATGGAATTTAAAAAAATATTGCCCCTTTATTGTCCATATTATTTTTTTTTTCTCATTTGGAGGGTACTTGTTTGATTTAAATAATAATATGATTCTTTGCTGGGTCAAGTCACAAACTTGATGTTTGTCAGGACTACTTTTAGCAAGAGCTTATTATCCATGACCATCCCACAGGTTAACAAAAAAATGTTAGGAACAAAAAAAAGACAGCTTGGCAGCCAGTCTGATTTTCGCTTCATATCAAAACGCATACTTCTATTCCTCCTTTCCCTGCATTTCAGCAACTATGGGGATCAGGAAATGTAAAGAAAAAAGTGTGCATACTTGTACTTGTGCACCCTATGTATTTAGGATGTTAACATGCACATAATCTCCAGCTGATTTTAGAAAGTCCATGCTAGCTTTTTTGAGATTAGTCTGGATAAACATTAAATTCCTGTACATCGTAGTTATTTTGACTGGTCTAAAATAGGAACTGCTGGTGGGTTGATAGAAGGATTAGAGTGCTGTCTATTTTTTTTGACAGTGTGTCACAATCTTCTGAAATGCTATTAAAGAATTTCATACAGTGTTACCTAATAAATTATATTTGAGGCTTCTGCTGCAAAAAATGCCTTGAGTGCCCACTAATACACAGCCCTATGAAATAAAGGCACTGCCTTTTTCTGCCATTGGTTCCTGTCATGCTTGAATGCAAAGTACAAGGCTAGCAAAAGGTAAAAGAACAGTAACTCCATTTTTAATGAATGCACAATCCAGGACTATAGTAACCAGGGACTATACATGGACAATAAAATTAATGTCTGAAAGGATCATCATTTTCAGTGCTTTCTCAAGTCTGTTATCTTCAGAGAAGCTCCATCATCCTTTGGGACTTCAGAACATGTGAATTTCATATTTTGCTCTGATAGCAGCAAGCCTTGGAAAGATGCCTACCTCTAGTGACAATGAGTATTTGTCACAGGACAAGCAAGACTGTTTTTCTCAGAGCTTCAACCTGGTTTCTGTCAGCTCCAGGTTGCCGACTCTTTTTTCCATAGCTGACCACAGAGACAGGCATTCTCCAAAGGCTTCCTCTGAAGTTGGCCATCACCAGGGGAAGCCTTTTTCACTGACTTCAGTGGGCTCTGGCATGCTATCCAAACCTTCATTAAATAATTAACAAGGATGATAAGCACTGTGACAGTGTCTGGTTTAGCTTAGAAAAAAGTAGTGTGTAGCTAAAGATGAAATCCTGCATGCACTATGTATGTATTATCACAGTACCTTTGTCACTCCCATGTGAGTTCTGTGGCTGTTTCACATGTCCTTGATGTGAAAGGACTTCAACCTCTGATGTTCGTCCATGGAATTATGAGAATTTGGGCTGTTGTGTTTTGGTTTGGGGTTTTTTTTTAATGTTTGGAATGTGGGAAGGTACTGAAGGAGAGCCACCTTTCATAACTTGTACTTTCATTGGCAAGTTATGTTACCAGCATAAGCCAAAGCAGTTCCTGAAGTCTAACCTGGAGAAAATCTAGGCTGAGTGATCTTGGTTAGAAAAGCACCTGGGCCTGTATAAGAGGAGATCAATAATCAAATAAGCTAGTAACTAAAGTCAAGTGAGTCAGGAACCACTGTGCAATAAAGGCATACCTTAAGAAGCCCAGACTTGGCCGCTTCACATCTGTAAAGAGAAACTTGAATCTGCTACTTTTTTAAAATGATACTGCTCTTATGAGTAGATGTGTTTTGGAGTACAGAAGCTACTGTCAGAGTGACTGAATCAAATGGGATAATTTATAAATTCTGTGACTTGGAATAAAGCACAAAGATTAAGCTTGAAATTAGCCTAGAACAGTAGCGCAGCAGAATTTAACAGGGTGTTCCATGACTCTAAGTACTGAGGTCATAAAATTTGAACATTAAAAAAAAGAACAAAAGAGAGAAAGACTTCTGAATATAAGTTTCTAAAATCTGAAATAATTTGGGGAATTGTTCTGCCTTATCTGCATGTTATGATTTCCTTTCTAATAGCACAAGCCTCTAAGCAAAGTAGATGGAAATATGGTCGCATAAATTTGCCATCCTTACTTGTACGATGACATCAGTTCAGGTTGGTCCAAATAATTACTGCCTCACCTCATCAAAATCTGCTCTCTTCTATTTCCAGACTTTTTTGAGAGCTCTTGTTCTCTTTGTCTTCCTCTTGATTCATTCTTTAGGCAGCGTTGGGGTTCATTTTAGCTTTATCATGCCCTTCCATTTGATTTAAACAATGCAGTAGTCCCGTTTGTTACTCAGCCTGGTTATTATATACAATCTCTTTGTGTCCCAATGGAAACTGTAGTGTCTAAGGGGATAAGGCTTAGTGTTGTTTTGTGTTGCCTAAGTTCATTTTAATTCAACGTTTTAAGTAACCCATCTCACTAAGATCACATTTCTTCCAGCCAAACTCAACTGTTTTCACTTTTATTTTTTTATTGAACATTTTGTGTAACTCCAACTAAAAATGACACACATTTGTTGTTTATTTTAGAACAGAATGCTTTTTAATTATTTTTGCTTTCTTCTTGGTGTGTGAGAATGTAATAAAAGGGAACAAATTGCAATTTGGTGGATTTCATTGGTCTGGTTTTATGGGAACAGATTTCATATTATCCATGTGTTTGGATTGCCCTTCCCAATGACTTCATTCACTTCCTCTTGTTCCTATTTTCAACATTTTGTTTCTATTTGTTAATTGTACCATAGTCAAGACTACTGTTCATAATTACTCAGTTGTCTCAAATGTTTAAACAATGAAAGCAGCCATGTTGCATTAATATCTTTACAATGAACCTGTGAATTGGAGGAATATTCTGTTTAAAAGATGGTAAGAAAATCCAGAAAGATGTCTAGATAGTTAATTGCTGTCTTAATCACTTGGCAGTTGATATCTCTGAGACTGTCAAAATGTTGCTTGAGGTGCCAAATGTCTATGATATCTAACAGTAATGACTGAGAGTATCTACATGTCTTCTTTTCCCTGTGCAAAAAACCAATTAAGTTATGTACTTTTGGCTTGCTTTGAATTCTCTCTCATGTTTAAGTACCATTGGTTGGCCTGCTGTGATATGAGCTGCACCATTCAGTACAGTAGTCCCCTCATCAGGGATGACGTACATTCTATCATAAACATCTTATTTATTCTGTATCTGATTTGAAAAAGGGACCTGAATCCATGTTTTCTGCATTCCAACTGTTAACTAGACACAGGGCTTTTGATCATTCTGGGAGAGTGGTTTCTTCCACTGGAGATGTTTTACTTTGTAGAAAATATTTACATACGTGTCAGAACGTGGACTGAGACATGTATTTTGTACCATTGGACTGTAGAGCCATACACAGTCTTTGACCAGTCAGCCCCATAGAGACTGAGGGCTTAGGTTTGGAAATGCCTACGTCTCCTGGACTCCATGTATAGTGGAACTTATTGCAATAGCCAAGTCTCCTTTGTGGAACATGGGGAAAGCTAGGTGTGTTGGCACACCTCAGAAATGGTGTGGGCTTAGCCTTAACTGAGTGCAAAAGCAGTTCATAAAGTCATTAAACTCAGTGAGGATCTGTCAAGCTAATTAAAAAAGTGCTGAAGAGTAGCATGCAACTGAAGTCTTTTCTTACCAACACTGGTGAAACATCCAAGTTTGGGTGGGAAAACATTACCAGTCTCTGCTTCATCTGTTCACAGTGGTATGCCTCCTCTAGAGCTCATGCCATTTCGTCTTTCTGAAAGAGCCATGAGAGCAGCTGGTAGCCTGGGATGGTGGAAACTTGTGTGTGTGAGAGAGCACCTGTTGTCCAGTGCATGCTCCAATTTAAAGCAGAGACATGAACTCATTACTGTGTGTTGGGGCTGTCTTGACCACAAAGGTGTATTTTCTAAGATAGGGCATGCTTCCTCTGTCTTTGGAAAGAATTGTTCTGCTCTGTGTAAATAATTACATATTGAGCAGAGACTTTAATTTATGTCTGCTATATCCCGTGAGTACTGCTAGGCTGTGGAATCAGTCTCTTGCTTGTTTTCTTGCTTTCTCTCTCAAAGTCTTTCTGGCCCAGGAAAGTTGTAATTATTTACAGTTTGAGGAACATATTGGGACTTGGTTGAGAGCCAGTTCTTTAAGCTGCTTGGCAGCATTAAGATATTTTTGCCTTGAGGTGGAAATAAAAGCAGCCAGGGAATTTTAGGTGCTGACAGCATTGGACAGGAATTTGGGACTAAAGGGGATTCAGACAAATATAAGTGCAAAATTTAGTCATTATGATCTGGACCACAGAGACATCCAGATTAACTTTTGTTGATTTAAGTGGAAACTTGGAGCTTAAATAACTTTGTGGAGCTTGTCCAATATACTTAATGAGATAATTGGGCACCAAAATCAGTCTTTAGCCCTACCCTTGTGTGACTTTCTTAAACTTGTGGAGGAAGCCTATAATGGAGTTGTAACTGGGCCTCAAATGTCACTGCTCTTCGCTCATAGGACCCTCTGGAAAGATGTTTCATTTTGTTACCTGATGTAATAAGGTTTGCAAATTAAATGTCGCTTGAAAGGGAAAGAAAAGGAAAAATAATGAAGATAATGTTTGTGTATGTGATCTGCACTCTTCTTCTTTGAGTGAGAGTTAAACCCCAAATCTTAGTAACATGTTATTGCATCACTCAGCATAGAGGCAACTTTTTGATATTTCTTTTGCTAGCTGGAAACACTGCTCTTACAGTTTACAACAGTGTCTTTTACATACGGGACAAAGCTGAGTAATTACTCAACCGTGGAGATATATCACAATATTTGAGTTGCAGATATGCTTATATTTCATTCTATGCACATTTTGTGGTTAACCCACAGTTAAAAAAAAGATGTAAGCTCAGCTAAAAACATATCTGAAAATGTTTTCCCAAGTCATATTTTTTTCTGCAGGAGAAAAGGATGTTGACAGTTAAGCTAAACACTTTTTTTCCAGGTTAATGTGTGGTTTTTTAATTGTCAAAAAGTCTCACCTACCTCTAAAGATACACCTGCTTTTAGATGAAGTTTTATATTACAGTAAATTCTCCCTAAAGTTTATATTTTTCTGCTATTTCGGATTGGGTATATTCAATTTCAGAATAATAAATACTACTTTTCTGAAGTAAAAGTTCCAATTCAAGAATGGGTTTATGCACAGGAGCAGCTATTCAGGTAGTTTAAATGTCATAATGCTATTTATTTCAAGAGTATGGTATTGCTTTCCAGTGTTGCCCAACTTCATGAGTTCTGTGTAGGTCTTTGGAGAATCTCGACAGTCTTTACATGGAGCTATTTAGTATATGATATAATGTCTGTTAATGGATATAAGCTCTCCAGAGGGAAATCAATTAGGGCTCGTTAGCCTACTGGCTTTCAATTCCTGTATCTTTCTTCAGAATATATTCTTGTTTCATTCAACACCATAAGAAATCAAATACAGCACATAATTCAGGTCTCATTTACAGCAAAGTGAATCAGGAGAACTGCTAACAGCAGAACTTCCGGGTATTACTAGGTCTTCCTGGTAAACTTACTCCACATATGCTTCATTAAAGATGGAGATCTGAAAGAGAAGTTTACTTATGGCTCTTACAAAAAAATTGTCTTGCCAATAGATTGAAGATAAAGGGAGGCTGTTGGAAGTAAAGTAGTGATGTCAAGTAGGGGAGTGAGTTTGTTTCTTCTCACAGTTGGCTTCAATTTACAAATTGGAAGTGTATTTATGTAGGCACACGTGGCTTTTAAACTGTTGTAATTTAACAGTGGATAATGAATGAAGATGCTGAGTGGATGGATAGATGAAGCTGTCACATAAAGCACTAAAACTAAATATAAAGAAGAACTGGCAGAAAAGTATTGTGAAATATCTGCATTCCTATGGATTTTGCTGCTCTTATAGCTTCCCATTGCATGACCTCCTCTGTCCCCCTTTTCCTTCCAGACAGGGAGTATCAGATAAGGTCAGCGTGTTGAGTTGGAACAGTGTTTGATGGATTAAGACCCTGGCTGTTTCACCTGTGCAGTTCCTGACTTTTATTATGAATGGAAATTTCAAAGCCTTTGGGCAACATTGCCAAGCATGCCCTTGGAGACCATATTACAATGTCAGAGCAATGTCAAATCCAGTTAAATAATTTTTTATGCAAAATAATAAAAGTAACATCAAGCTTTAGACAGCATTTCCACAAAACTTCAGAAATCTCTGTTGAGGCTCCCATAGTACTGCAACTTGACCTCCTTTTTGATTTTTCATTGACATAGTGAAAGAACAGTTTTTTATTTTCACTTTTTTTTTTTTTTTCACATGCTGTAGCAGCCCTTCAGTTACAGCCATGCAGTGTTCTCCTGGGTACTATTTACATTTAAAATAATGTTTATAAGAAATTGTTTCACACTATGCATTAGAACTGTTTATATATATTTTAAAAGCTCTGTCTCATCAAGAATACTTTTGATTTTGGATTACCTCAGACATATTGGCTGCCTCAACCCTGGATTTACAGTTTTATTGACTGAAAATTTGAATATTAATAATAAAGTCCAAGCCAATCTACTAGCCTGTTTTCTTGTGAAGATAGACTTGACCCATTAATGGATAATATAGGCAGCTTCATGCAACTGTACATCTGGAACCTTGCTGATGGTCCACTCTAAAGACTTTGCAATGATCACACTCTTTTCTTCTCTTCCTTTAAATGTACCTCGAATGAGCCATGCTTGTTTTGTCCCGACTCTCTACAAAGAAAGGATTGTAGATTATTCTGGTGAGAGGAGAGAAGGAATCAGCAAAACACAGATCATTCTCAAATTTGAGAAATAGTTAGAAAATTTATTTCAAGAAAGATAATCCTGCCTCAAGTTCTTCAGGAAAGGGAGAACTCTCAGCTGTGCCCAGCCCTGCATGTCTAGCTACCCCAAATTGCAGAAACTGGAACCCTGGGTACTCCTTCAGAGGTGCAGGCAGCTAAGAAGGAACATTTGAAAGAAAGAGAGAAGTTTTAAAATCTGCCTGGCAGGCAGCAGTCCAAAGGAACTCATTCAATTGAATTGCCTCTGTGGAAATTTCCAATTTTGACAAATTGGTAAATGCTGATGAGGAACCTTTTCATCTGACTTTTCTGACCGTCTCCATTACTCGACCTGTGATTGATTTAGACTTCAGCCACTGCAAATTCCCTGCCAAGCAGCCTACTTCAGTCTTGTACTGAGTAACATGTCAGCAGGACTTCAGATCCCAAGAAAGGGTATCCCAACAGCAGGACAGCTGGCATAATGAAATGGACAAAGGCACTGATACCAACTCTAACTAAACTCTGAAATCCTCTTCTAATTTTTGACAAGTCAATGATATTTACATTTTCCAAGGTGGATACTTACTGTTGGACAGCTGAAGCAAGATTTGGTAAACACCTGTACTTCACATTACTTACACTTCATTTAATCCTCCTGCTTCAGCTTTCCTGTACTGAAAAATGAAAATAATATAATTATTATCCTTAGAGAGAGGTTGTTATAATTAATGTTTGTAAAATCCTAAATGTAATTAAAGCACACAGTAAAACTTCCAGCTAAGGATACATAACAATCTATATATCTTTTGCAATTTGGTATATTTATTGCTTTTTCTTAAATTTTGATTTTATTTTTTTTTTCAGTATTGATATCATGTGACAGTTCAAGTAAGGAAATAGAATCAGAAGAAACCAGTGCATGAGAACCATGTGAAACATAATCTTAATAGTGACTGCTTTTACTACTTCCATAGGATATGGGTTTTTTCCTCTCTTTATTCTTAACTTTCTTGGCGCTTTTTTTTTGGTCAGTTTAGTTTTTAATTCAATATTATGAGAAATTGGCCTAAACTAACTCAAATAAGGCTTCTCTTTTAACATTTACGATCAAGTCAAGTTATGATGCTATAATAGTATCTGTTGAATATCAGAGCACTTCATGTGATGATGGCATCTACATGTCATATTCTTTGCCTGAGATTTATTTCCCCTAAAGAAACATCAGAAATAGAAACTATATCGTACTCTTTCCTGTTTCTTTGTTTAACCTTCAAAAGCAGTAATTCAGAATAACTTAGGAGTTCACAAATATAAGTGAGTCAGCCACCTCTCCTTCCAACAGAGGGTTCTTTAAAAATTAGAGTTTTTCAAAAGGACTAGGCCTCCAAGGATTTAAGCAGTTATGAAAATCAGGCCTTTCAGTTATGTGTTTACATGTCAATTAAAGAAAAAGATTTTGTGATTCTAGTGGAAAAAGCTTATCCTTACATTTTCATGGAAAAATGGACTCTAGTTTTGTACACAAACACACATTCCATTGAACATTTTTTAGCTAAGTACTTTCCTTTGGCTTTCCCACAAGCACTGATGATCCAGAACTGTTTGAATCTCCAGTGGGCTAAGTGTGATGACTTGTGCTGTTCTTGGCAGAATGAGAATTATAAAAAGCCTGTAACTGTTGTGCCTGCTGGATGAAACTGTGCTTTGTGCCTCTGAATTATTTTCAACAAATTACTAGTGGGACAAAGTGATATGTTTTAATACAGACTTTATTTGACAAGCATGTATTCTTTCAAAGCAATAACTACAATATTTGTTGCAAAAAAGGAGGATCTATTTTTTCTTTTCATAGACATGGATTCTGAAACCCTGAGTTCAAATTTGTAATGCAGAGGAATTTTATTGTAATACTATATAAAATAACAAAGAAGAAACAGACACAAGGCACAGGCTTCTAGCACTAACAGATGGTAACAGGAATAATTCAAGATTTATTACATTTCAGCTTCTTTTGTATTTAAGGCTCAGTTTCATCATCTGTAGGGTATGAATAGAAACTTAGAAAATATGCAGAATTTTGAGAAAAATAAGAGACAGAAATAAAAATCTGACAGTTCTACTTTTGTATACTTTCCTATTTCTTTTTTTTTTCCTGTTGTTGTTTGTTCTGTTCTCTTATCCTTCCTTTTCCCTCAGTCTTCTCATTTCTTGTAGCTTTTCAGCTTCCCTTATCCCTTTCATACCTTGTTTCAAGACATTCTACCTACCCCCTTCACTCTCTGCTGCAGCATGGCTCTCACCTGAGGAGAGGCGGCTTAGTGGAGTGCTGTCTCCATTTATCCCCTGTACAGGGCTAAACTAGAGCAGTTGTTTTATCAGCTGGGAAGGAGGAATCAGGGAAAAAGGAGGGGAGACCCATGGGTCAAAATGAAAACAGATGGGCCCCTCAGTTACAGAAGGACAGGGAACTGCTGGAGAGAGTCCAGCGTAGGGCTACAAAGATGATTAAGGGAGTGGAGCATCTCCCTTATGAGGAAAGGCTGAGGGAGCTGGGTCTCTTTAGCTTGCAGAAAAGGAGACTAAGGGGAGACCTCATTAATGTTTATAAATATGTAAAGGGGGAGTGTCACGAAGATGGAGCCAGGCTCTTCTCGGTGACAAACAATGATAAGACAAGGGGTAACGGGTACAAACTGGAACATAGAAGGTTCCACTTAAATATGAGAAGAAACTTCTTCTCAGTGAGGGTAACAGGACACTGGAACAGGCTGCCCAGGGAGGTTGTGGAGTCTCCTTCTCTGGAGATATTCAAAACCCGCCTGGACACCTTCCTGTGTAACCTCATCTAGGTGTTCCTGCGTAACCTCATCTAAGTGTTCCTGCTCCGGCAGGGGGATTGGACTAGATGATCTTTTGAGGTCACTTCCAATCCCTGACATCCTGTGATTAATGAAATGGCAAAACTAATACTGATATAAAGTATGGAAGTTGTATTCAGCCCAGTGAATGTACAGTGGTCACAGTAAAAGGGAAGGTGGTCCTTGAGAATGGAATGGTACCCAAGCCTCTTAAGGGATGGAAAGAAGCAGGAGGAGCAAACTTCACCCTTTATACTGAGTGTGACATTTAAGGTATGGGATACACCTGTGAGCCAGCTTGGATCAGCTGCCTTGGCTAACTTGTAACAGCTAATGATCTGCAGACCTAGGATTCTCTATCAGCAAAGCCAGGACAAATTCCTGTTGTCAAGATGAACCCTCATTTCGCAGGAGAGCAACTGGTNTATACTTTCCTTTTCTTTTTTTTTTCCTGTTGTTGTTTGTTCTGTTCTCTTATCCTTCCTTTTCCCTCAGTCTTCTCATTTCTTGTAGCTTTTCAGCTTCCCTTATCCCTTTCATACCTTGTTTCAAGACATTCTACCTACCCCCTTCACTCTCTGCTGCAGCATGGCTCTCACCTGAGGAGAGGCGGCTTAGTGGAGTGCTGTCTCCATTTATCCCCTGTACAGGGCTAAACTAGAGCAGTTGTTTTATCAGCTGGGAAGGAGGAATCAGGGAAAAAGGAGGGGAGACCCATGGGTCAAAATGAAAACAGATGNATCAGCTGCCTTGGCTAACTTGTAACAGCTAATGATCTGCAGACCTAGGATTCTCTATCAGCAAAGCCAGGACAAATTCCTGTTGTCAAGATGAACCCTCATTTCGCAGGAGAGCAACTGGTTGTGTTGAAACAGACTGCTGTCATGGTTGCCTGGAGTTATGCTAGGTTTAAGGCAGTTTGGGAAAAAAAAAAAAAGAAATAAAAGCACACAATTAGTTTACATCCATTCCCATTCCTGAGGATAAGCACATTGAAGTTTTTACCTTAATTATGACAACCTGAAATTAACCTGTTGCAGCTGAGGATCTGCGGGCAGCAAGCTGCTGCTTCTTGCCATCCATCCTTCCTCCGCTCCCCAAGTCTTGATCCTTCGCTCTAAGGATCTGAAATGATTTGGAGTAACGCACACCAGCAAGGGGAATCTACAGACTGTTGTAATAGCATTTGAAGATACATTGCGATCCATTTCTTTGCTGTGTCTTCTCAGTTCATTTCTGATGGGTGGGTGGATCCAGAACTATATAGGAATAATATGTTAGAATATGGGGCTTTTTTTTTTTTTTTAAATTACAAATTAAAATGCAAGGCAAACCTGAAGCTTCCATGTACTGTAGTTTATTACAAGCAAATTGTAAACTCATTCCTTTGTGTGAAATAATATGTCAGAGGCAAACAACTGGTAGTAACAGGGTGAGGTTACAAGAGGACCATGCTGCTAACCGTTTTGGGGGCTGGTATGTCTGTGCAGCTTAAAATTTGCCAAGTGATTTTGTTGCCTATAGCAGGGTTTCTTCAGACAATACCAATATAATTAACATTAGCCTTGGGTTTCTGCTGTCAGGATATTTGATTGCCAGACTTATTTTTGTAACATCAGTGTTTTTCATGGAATTGTAATTAAGATTTCATGTTGTCCTTATAGCACAGGCCAAATTTCACAGTACAGGCTAAATCTCACAGTCCCTGCAGCACTGCTTTACCCTCTGAAGAATAGCTCTCTTGTCACTTTTCCATTTTGTCTCAGCCTGTGCCAGGTAGCCATTTGGAGAGAACAGTCTTTTTTTTTCTGGGGAGTCTCCCACAGGCAATGTGCAGTCATTGGTCTTCTGTACTGTACCTGTGTTTTCTTTATGATATTTTAGCCAGACCCATGTTTAATCCTTGTTGAATACTAAGAGCACTGCAGACTCAGCATTTTATGTTGTCCACTTAAAATGAGTTTGTAAGATGTTTGGAGTAAAAATCAACTGAGCTTGTGTATGGATTCATATGGGATTACAGAAGTCTCTATCACACAAATAAACATCTCTCAGGACGTGCAGGGGAAGAGTACTTTTGAACTCTCAGTGTGACACATAGTAAGATTCAGCCTTTATTTATTTGCTTAAAAAGCAGACATGATCCTGGAAAAAAGATTCTTTTGGGTAATAAAGATTTTACAAAGTCCTGTGTTCTAATAAGCACATCTAGTGTTCAGATAGAGAAGGAAGTTAAATTTCCTTAAAGATGAGTGTGAAGGAATGTGCCTTGCCCTAGCTCCAGAAGTTTTCTGAAAATATTGTATCATCCCATCTCTGCATTGGGTCCAGCTACATCCCTTTGAAAACACACTGCTCCCCATGCAACTGCTCACAGAACAGCCTTGCCTTTGTCTTGTGGCTGGTAGAGCATCTGCTGTCATGTGTGAGCACTGCTGATTTTTCCCAGTGATTATACTGGTGGACTCAATACAATTAAAAGTAAAATTTGTCTATGCCACGTATTTGTCAAAAGCTAGCTTTCAGGAGTATAGAAACTATTAACTATCTATATTAAATCATAAGTAAATATGAAAATCATAACATAACAGCAGGATCACTCATATAACAGTCAGCTGAGTTATTTTAAGGAATGGGAAATTCTGGGGCGAGTCAAATGGCAGCTAGTTGTATTCAAATATTTCTTTTCCAGCCAGAAACTGGCTTTAAGGCAGAGAATTCCTTGTGTTGACTGTCTTGAATGCAGATGGTAGTTGGCAATTGCTGTAAGAAATTTCCTGCAAGTGTATGCCATCCCTCTTATTGAATATCATTCCATTTTGAGCCTAATTGAAAACTGAAGATAGAAAAGTCAGCAATTATTTTTCCCTGCAGTACAATATTTAACATTCTGATTTCGTGGCTGTCTGACTACAATGATTAGGAAGAACATTTTCTTATTCTATTTACAGTGCCACAACAGTGTATCAGGAGCACCGTGTATCAAGGGGAGTAACTATTATGTTAAAATATATACCACTTAAAAACATACCCAATTAAAAAGTAGGAAGCTGTTGAATGTTAAATTTGGTGTAGTCAATAATTGTTTTGTAAGTTTTTTCTTGTCTCTGGCTTTGAAAAAGCTATTCAGGGTGTAGAAAACAGCCTTGAACTAGAAAGACTTTAATAGGAATGATCTGCAACGACAGTGTCTCCGTTTAAGGCTC
>VYZX01026961.1:5997-29590 GCA_013401335.1 Brachypteracias leptosomus
TGGTTTCCTGAATCCACTTCCAGAATCCAGCCCCCACATCTGGTTCCCATCTGCCACTGAGTCCAGTCTGGGACTTCCCCAGTGTCTGCTCCACAGGATCAGTGGTGATGGTGACGTAATTGCCATTGTGGGGTTGGGTTCAATACTGGTTGTGTATATAATTCATTTTCTTGTTATTATTTTCATTAAAGTTCTTTAACTTTTAGTTTCCAATCCATAAGCCTCTCTCCCTATTCCCTTTCTCTTCTCCTTTGGGAAGGGAGAGAGGTTAATAGAAAGAATATTATCAGAGACAACTGAATATACCTGTAAGAATAATAGAGGCAAATAGTATAGGCAAAAAACTTTTTTTCATTTCAATATCCTTTTTGTTCCTTTTCTTCCAAGTGTTAAATTGCAACTGCTTGTAGACAGAAAGAAGCAGTCTTGGCAAAGGAGAATATATGTTCTAATTTAATCTGAATTAAAATAAAGCCCACAATATTGTTTTATGACTGTGTTTGTGTAACATATGACTTTCTATAGGAGACAGTCCTAACAATTAACTGTTTATTTAAAGCAGAGTACTCTATCATTCATTACATGCAAACAATATGTGAATACAGTGACATATTTATTGTTAAGGTCAATACAATGATAGGATTTGATCCTCTTTTCTTTGTTGCTTAGGAAAGAAAATCAAATACTTACAAAGCCTGGGTTAGATTTTTTTTCTTTGCTTCTGACACCAGCGGGATATGCTTTAAGTATGTATTCCCTAGTGGGTCAGGCCGTCAAATACATAAATTACATTAGGGCAAGGAAGACAGTATCAGGGTCTGATTTCATACAGATCTCAACATGATTCTCAATTTGTAAAGCTAATCAACCTCTTTCCTTAGATATCTTTACTACAGAAATGCTTGTCTGACCAGCAACTTTTAAACCTAATTAGTCAATGTGCCCTTTCAGTTGCCATTCAGCAATAATTGTGAGCTGGTTTTAGTGTCTTTAGAAACATACATATATGTTATACACATTCTCTTCCAGGCTTATAGAGTGCTTCTTAGAAAAACATCTAAGGATAATTCTTAAGTAAATGTTTTAATTTATGTAGGATGTGGATGAATATGAACTTATGAGTATGTGCCTTCCTGATATAGTTTGATATTTTCATATTTTGTGTAGCCTTTGTGAAGCAAGGTATACTGAGAACCCTATAGTGCATAAATGATGATCTTAAGTACCCATATTACAACTCTTCAACTTCTTAATTGCTACCACTTAAAATAAAATGTATATGCCCACGGGATAGATGTAATATCATAAATTATCAGAACAGTCCAGCTGGTTAGATTCTCTTTCCTAATGGTTTGAAAAGATAATCTCCTCATTTGATCAGCCTCTGAAAGGTCTTGCTAGAACACATCTCAGTCCATGCCTCAGTAGCCCTTTTTTTTTCCTATATTTTGAGCCTGCACACCTTGCTTATAATGTCAATGGAAAGTAGAGCATGTGCTATGTGGCAGCAAGTGCAAATCACCACTGTTGAATTAAATGGAAATAGAAAGTGCACCAGTCCTTATATTTCTGGAAAATTCTGACATCATGTGCTGGCATCCTGATCCCATAGTTAGTGATGATGGGATGAGTGAAGTGATTGAGCTCACAAGAAATAACAGCCTGTAGGAACCCTTCAGTAGCTTCTTGCGCAGCCACATGTGGAACAACCTTATTGCCATCAGGATGAAGAATTTGTGCCGATATACTAAGGGAGGCCAGAGTTACAGATTTCTCAGGGAAATCCAAAGTAATTTGATTCAATAAAATATATTTGGCCTGCCCCAGACAGACTTTATGCATACTCTTTATTGCCTGCTATAAATATCTGTCTTCCACCCTGCCCCAGGGGAACTGTGAGTTAGCAAGAAACAAAAGCTTCCTCTCTATGAAGGCTTTGTTTTCTCCTACCAGCAGGTGCTGTTGCTGTACTAAGCAGGGATAACAAAGCGGGGAACCTAGCAAAATCTCTGTCTTCCAAATTTTCTTTTATTATTATTGAAGAAGGTGATGTAAATACACAGAAGACATTTCTACTTATAGTTACTTGGGATTTGGCTTAAAGTGACCAGCATATAGAAGACACATGAGGCCATGAGTCTGGTTCAACCTCATTTGAGTTTTTCTGTTCTCATTATTTGTCTTTATAATTATTGTTAATTGCACTTAGTGTCTTCCATCTGTACTCCTTTTAGCACATGCTTCTAAATTATTGCATTGTACTTACTACTAATAGATATCAGGTGGGCCTTCATCTTTTGAAGCATTTCATGTAGTCCCTTCTATATCTGAAACTTGTCCAATTGTTGAGCTGTACTACTGTCAATTGAAAATCTGACTTTAAATTCATTTTGTTAAGATAGTACAAAAGACCCTGTGTGGACACTCATATTTTGTATTATTTGTAAGTCACCTAAAATAGGCTTAAACTAAACCAATCAAAACAGAAGGATGTCCAAATGAAGGTTGGCACCAGTTTAATTAAACTGCAACAGCTATGTATATAAACAAGGCTTAAATCTACAGACTCTAAATTACTTTTGACTGTAACATTACTCATTTCATTTTACAGCATCACAGGAGAAGTTCAGTTGCTCTTGTATTCAGCCAAAATGTGGATCAGTCACTCCACAGTAGATTTTGATGAGTCCCATATGGATGTACAGAGAATCTACACTAAGCAAAGGAAATATCAGAGCACTGTCATTTAAATAACTTTGAATATATAACATGCAAAAGCATGGTGAAAATTCAATTGCTTCTAGCCACTCAAGTACACTATTTTGTAGAATGAGTATGTATTGAATCCTGTTGTTTTTAATGTCAATTGATTATTCATGAAAACTTAGAATTATTAAAATATTGCAAATTTGTTTTGGTAAACATATTTCAAACTCATCTGACCAAATATTTGCTCTTGAATCTGTGACTATCAATGTGATTCATTGCCACTTAAGTATTCCCTGTAGTAGTGGTCAGGTGTCATGTGAAAGTTAAGCAAAAATCTATAATTTTCATTCTTAACTCTAGTAATACGATATTCTATTAATTAAAGAGACTGTGGACTTGCAATGTGAGATTAATGACAACCTGGTGTGTCAGGCAAACCTGAATTTCAATATGTTTCTTTCTTACAGTGCATCACAAATTGAAGTTGTGGAAATGAGCTGTTTTATTCAGCAGAGTGTATTGAATTTAATAGAAACACATATGCAGCAAAAAACAAGTGCTTAAGTATCTCATTGAAATAGTGCTTCTGGACTGAGGAATAGAATCATCATCTTTCAATTTTTCTTCCTTCCTTCCCTCTTTCCTTCCTCTCTTCCTTCCAGTAGCTTTTCCACGAAGCTTCCCATATTAATTTTTAAGAATATCAGAAGCAGTATTAATGGTGTCATTTTCTTCACTGTATTATGCATGGAAAAGTATTTATGTAACATAGAGCCTATTGTGTAATTCAGATTTCAGCTACAACATTAAACAATGCCCTGAATTTTGTCTGGTACTGTCCTATACCACTTCACTGGTAGAATTGGCAGTTGTAATCTCCTTTTGTCAAGCTTGACTTTGCCTTATGTATTCAAAGAGGTGCCTTGTACAAATTCTATCCTTTATGTATAGAAGCGTTAGTGAATGTAAAAGCGAAGGGAAAAGTAATTTGACTTTGTTAGGCTTTATCAATGATTTTTTACTAGAGGTTCCTATTCCTTCATTTCTGTTTCCCAAGAAAATGGATCTGAAGGGTGAAAAAGGCCTGGAGTATTCCTATTGCACCTTGATCATGGAATAATTTGATTTAGTTTCATTCCTGTCATGCCTGAAGGCAAATTCTTTATTCCAAAAGAAAGGATAAAGACTCTCAATGAAAATTTTTAGCCAACCTTAAAGCTGTATATTAAAATCAGGGTTTCATTGTGTTCCTTTGCATTTTTGACAGGGGTTTTCTGTTTGTTTGTTTCCCTGTTTTCACTGTTGCTTGTTACTCAGACTCAATTTGGCATTATATTTAATTGGCAGGAGTGTTCATGAGTTCAAGGCCAGGCATTTGCTGAAGTTATTGGTTCCACTAGGGTTGAATCACCTTAGCTTATTGTAGGGAAGCCAGGTACTGTACTAGATATAGTTAAATATTAACAAATCTTCTGTAGGGGCAAGTAATCCTGTAAAATCCATTGCTGGAAAATTATTAAGCTTTTTTGCATGTGTGTTGTTCTGGTATTTTTTTTCCCCAGGAATACTAATCTTATTAAGGACGTGTTGATTTTCTGTCTACTGACACAATACTTAACTGTGTATATTTTTTTTTTACTTCTCTAACAGAATTCTACCCCATTCTTTATTAATGTTTTGCCCTCTAAGAAGATCTCACCGCAAGGTCATAAAACACTCAGGCAAATATTTGACATATGCTACCTTCCCCTAAAAGTATATTGATGTAGTCTCAATCCTGGATAAATAACTCTGTCAGAAAAAACATAAATATTTATTCTTTAAAGAAGGTTCCTCTCTATCTTGAATCAAGGTGGATCCATTTTTCCTATACAGCTTCAAGACTGAATGGAGCTTCAAAAACTCACAGAGCTCTGGAAAAGGAAGCAAACTGCTCTCAAAGAGAAGGCAATATTATATATCTGGTTATGTCTCATTGGAGGAAAACAACTTGTTTCCTGCTGATTCACGCACTTAGAGGTTTATCTATACTTCATCAAGAGCAATAAACTACTTCTCATTGATTATGAGATGCCTTGAGGAATTCTTGGGCAGGGGCAGCTAGTAGGTTACAGCTAGTCCTGGAGTCATCTTGTGGTTATGGAACTTGACTGGGATTCAGAAATTCTGGGTTCAGTTCCCATCAATGTCACAGACTCCCTAGGGTAAGCCATTAAAACAGTTCATGTCTCAGTTCTCAGTCCAGAATTAGCCTTTGACCTTGGAAGTTACTATCTTTCCCAAGTAATGGTGCCCTGAGACTCTTTTCACAGCACCCACTAATACTATGCTCCTACATGAAGTTTTCAGTTTCCTCCTCACTACCAATTCTAAAGGAAATTTTATCTGAGGAAGAAACACCAAAAAGTAGATTCCAGAACAAAGTAAAACTGTTACCCTTACTTGCAGAACTGTTTCAGTGAATGGTATCCTACATATTTGGAGTCAGTCCCACATGTTTGACTGAACTGATCCCAATCAGTAAAAATTTTTTCAATGACCATGGGTGAATCACTTTATTTATTTAATTTTCAACACTTGCAAAATAGGGCTACTAATGCACTTGAGAAAGAGGTATTTAGAGTATTAATTAGCTAGGGTCAATTATGGCATTAAATCAGTCTTCATAACTGGGAACTGGGCAGAGAGGAAAGAAAGGAGGAGGAGGAGAGGCAGAGCAGTAGGACCTCTTGCAGCCACAGTGCTTGCGGCAGGCACGATGCACTGCAAGGGCACCACTGTCACACCACCCTTGCAAGCAGGATTGCACTTGTGCCAGCTCTGCTCATCAGACGCCATTCTTACTTCCAGAACAGGTTATCATTGGCAGCCAGACAAAAATAGGAGGTTTTCATGTCCCATCTAACTGGTCTGCCTGGTCCTCTTCTGCATTCACAAAGTGAAAAAGACCTGCATTGTCCACTTGCCCCACTGTCTTGCAGACAAGCATCTGCTCTTTAGAAAAGCAATGAAGAGGAAAAAGTTGTCACTGCTGACTTTATATATTTTATGGTTGGTAGGAAGAAGAAGAGTAGATCTCTGATTTCTCTTCAACTTTGTTCATTTAGGTTGGGTACACAGTAAACCATTCTGCTTATGCAGGATGTTATTTTTCTCTATAGGGGCAGTCTTGCAGTGCAGCCCTGCTTAGATAAGTCGCTCACATAATAATAGGTGATGAACTGGCAATGCAATGGCATTCACTAACCAAAGCTCTCTCATTTCAGTGCACCAAGGGGTAGCCAATTCTAAGAACAGCCCTGCCTGTCAAATGTTCATTCCCTGGAACTGTTGCTTTTTAAAAAACATATGCCCACAACAAACCAAGTTAAACACAAACATATAGCAGGGAGTCCAATTTTACTGTGGAAACACATCCTTGTTGTACCATTATTTACATAGCATTTTCCATGCTAGCTGCACATACACTGGTGCTACACTAAAAACCAAGGCTTTTGTGCTAGCCATCTTAAAAGAGAGAAAAGCTAAAGCATTAAACAAGCAGACTAGAGTACTTTGTAAAAAATATTCTTCTATGGGCTTTTCATAAACCTCACTTGAGTATGCAGCATTTATCTATCAAACAAGTATTTAATAAACAGGGCATGTTATACTTATCTCTATTCCTATCTATACAACCACATTTAATTTGTGGCCTTGTCTGTCCTTTGATGCACAAATATCTGATTACCTACATAGACAACTGTTCTAGCTATTTTTGAAAATATGTCCTTTATGTGTAAGTAGTCAATTGGACATATTGTTACCTCAATATATCTCCAAAATGTAAGTGAATTCCCTTAAATTAAGATAGTTATAATAAATAATGAATCACACTAATTTTTTAATTTGCTGCTGAGGTAGCCATTTTCACTACTTTTCTTGGCTATCTAAGTATATGTTGATATAAATAGTAATAAACTTAAAAAAAAAAAAATCCAAGTTCTTTTAGGGCTGGAGATTCTTGTAAGATTTCTGGTAGGGTTTGGTATTATATTGTACTTGCGAGAGAGTGCTGTATTTTAGGAGTTTTGTTTAGATACCTAGTGCCTGAGATGGGTGCTATCCTCAGCAACTGGCAGAATTCTCAATGAACACAATTGTGTATGAATTATGTTATACTCTCTTAAGTTCCCTGTAGAAGTGTGATCCAGCACCAGTTACACTTAATGGGAAGGTTTCATCTTTCAAGTATAGAAGAGTTAGGCATCTGATGAGAAAAAAATAGCATGTGACCAATCATACAACAAAAGTTACTAAACTCAAATGGTAAAATGGCAAGTAGTTATACAACAGACATTGCTAGTACAGTGGGAAGATTATTCATCCAAAGTACTAGAAAAAACAAACTGAATAAAGATGCCACTGGTAGAAATTAGGTATGTTTAGTGAACAGTTGCAAAAAGTCTGTTTTATCAAATCTTTTATTTGATAATACTACATAATAATTTTTGATTATGCTCTCACAGGAAATGTAGTTATCTTTAATCAAGTAACAGAAAATCCTACCTGTTAAACATTAAATGAATAAAGCAAAACAAAGCATGAATCATTTAGTATTTTTAATTATTTACACAACTCTCAGTCCCCTTAAAAGAATATTGATCTCCCTCCTCTGCCATGTCATAGTGACCTTAATAAATGTACTCGTTTTTTGTGCTTGTAATCACTTGCAAACCTGATTAACTCCTTGCACAATGAGAAGTTGTATTAAAGACCATCCACTGAAGGCAATGGGAGATATCACACTTATCAAGTCAAGCACGAATATAAGCTTTTCCAGGTTCAGACACTAAAACTGTGCTTAGTTCTGATCTGGCATTGGATGGGTGAGAGTGAAGAGACTATGATACTGTCAGTTTTACTTAATTAAAAACAAAGACTACACATTGATTGATAAAAAAGAAGCAGATCAGAAATATTTACATACATTTTCTTTCCAATGTAGTTGAACATTTTAAAAGTGTAAGTACACAGTTTGTATTAACTGTTTTTTTAAAAATGGAGGGCCAAATGGATTCAACTTCATTTGTGTTCTTTTTATTTTGCCCTTCATACATCACAAACCTATACTTCAAGAAAATCACCTCAAAACTCTAGACCTGTTTTTTACTTATAATAAGGCATTTTATTCCACTCTTGCAGTACAAAAAGAGACTTCTAGTGGATGTGAATGTATTTTTTACCAGCTAAACGCACAGTAAAATGGGTTTTCTGTAAATAAGAATTGAGGACACTTACTTTAATTCAGTCTCATTGGCCCTTTTTAACTGATGAACTTTGCTTACTTTGAACAAATCCTGTCGTCTGCAGTGTGATTCAATTTACATTTTTCTTGGCTAGTTTACAAAGCAGTGGATATGTGATCTAGGGAAAATAATGAATGAAAAAAAAAAAAATTTAAATGGCCAATACGAACTGTGTTTTCCTCTGCTGTCTGCTTCAGTAGTCAGAGTATTTCAGCTTACGCATCTTAATACCAACCTTAAGGATGAGATATTTCTAAAGCCTGGAAACCTGTACTTCTGACACATAATTGACTTATAAACCATGCTTTACCATTGAAAGTTTTGGTTTGGTTTCTGGTTATCTACTTCAGTTCTCTTTTTAATTCTCTCTCTGGAGAGAATATTAAAACCCAGACTGTGCTAAATCAATTGGAAGAGATTCTTATATAAAACTTGCTGTGAAGTCCAGGTGCTTTCTTTATAAAAAGAAATTTTGAAAAATGGGCTCCAGGCACACCCTACATAGGAAAGCCCAACAGCAGCAATAGAGATTTCGTTTCCTTAGGGACAAGGAATACAGCAAGAGGGTTCAGTCTGCATATGCTGTCTAATATATGAGAAATCTTGGAGTCCTGATAGTCTTAATCCCTGCCACAGAAGTGTATAAAATTTCACAGCTAAGCTGCCAGAAAAGCCAAGACCACACCAGGAAAGCCGTCTGCTTACAAGAAGATACCTGCCAGGTCTTGTCTGCCAAAGCCTGGACTAATGAATGAATACACAATATCCCAATCAATCAAACTGGATTTGTCTTTGCCCCAGGTCTAGGTGAGGTCTGGTATGAGGTGACCATATCTGTCAAGCATGCAGTAGTTGTGGCCAAGAAACTGTCTGTACATTTATGCATTTATCAAGGCAGATATGAATAGAAGTCTTTATTTTTTAACTAAATGTAGTACACACACTGGCTGCATGTATCTAAATGTATAGTCATACAAAGAGAGACAAGGACATATCTACAAACACAGACTACCTAATTTAGGTATGACTCTATGCAGATACCTATACACACATATATGCATATTCTATTTCTTTTCCTTCTCAACTGGTTTTTGTTCTAAAAGATTTCAGTCTTGTATATATTTATTAACACAAGGACTAGGATTGTGGTTAGGACTGTGATTACATGAAACACTGAAAAACTCCAACCCATAATTTTCTTTTTTTAACTATAGTGGATATTCTTGTTTCTTGAAACTGTGGTTTCATTCTTGTTTTAGTCCTCCATCCTGTCTGTCAAGAAAATAGACTGCATTTTCACAAATATGTGTATTTGCATGAAAAAAGGTAAAGGTATGGTGTGACAATGAGGTAACTGCTCTTAAGTTGTTACCTCATAGTCATCACAGTCATGTTAGAGATTATAGTAACTATTTCAATGTGTAGGGGTTCAGTTGACAAACCTAGCTGACTTGATGGTTGCTGTCATGCACAGGGGCTACACAAAGCAGCAAGAGGATCTCATCCAGAGTGTTTATTGTTTCTTTGAACCTAGGTGTGCTGAAGCTGATGACTAGTCCTCATTTCCTGGGAACATGCTTCTAGGCTCAAAACAGGGTAGGGTGACTCAAAGAGTGGTCTGATAAAAGATAAAATGGTCATAGAGTAATCACAGATAAGTCATTGCCTGAGGGATGGGAAGATACTTAAGTGAAGTGATATTAGCCAGATATGCTGGTGAGGTAAGTTGAAGGTGTGACAGTGAAGTACCTTTCCATTCAGTCATCCTTCACTAATTCAAATCTATCCTTGGGTCTATACTACCTCCAAGGCAGTTTAATGACACAATGCACAGTGGTTCATTGCCAGCCTAGGTGTTAGCAGAAGAATGCTGTAGTATAAAGCTTCAGGGGCATAGGACTTGTTGACTCATATTCCTGGCGATTTAAAAGTGCCTTGGTTGATGCATGCCTTCATAGGGTCCTCCTCTAGCCCCAGTCAGAGATATGATCCATAAGTCCTTTCAATCACTTTGCTCACTTCTATTGCAAGTATAAAGCCAAATGTAATAGCATGAACATTTTAGAAATTTAAGTTGGGAGTTTCCACTGTGAAGTGATGGCTATCAGAGTCCTGAATGCATTGCTCCACTCCTGCCTGGAAATTTGGCTGCCTGATCTCAGGAGCAGAGTAGATATGGTGCAGATGTCTGTCCTGCAGTCTTAGTGGAGGCCTGCCCCTTCTTGCCTGAGAGCTGCCTTTAATCTCAGGCGCTCACCTTTGGTCCCTTCCTGAGGTACACTGACTTGACTTTCTGTCTTGACTTTGGACCTGCCTTACCTCTATGGACTTGAGGATGACCACTGGACTTTGGTTGAACCCAGTAACTGTCCCTGGGGCTGCTCTTTAATTCTTTGGATGCTATGAGTCTGCCTCCCCCTTCTCCATCAATGAGCCCCACCTGCCCTGCCCCAGCTCTCCACTCCCCCTGGCTATCTGCATGACCTGCTCTTGCTGCTCCATGGCAGTCAAAGGGAGTTTACCAAGGAGTTTCAGTGGAAGCCTTTAGGAACTTTTAGAGTTATGTTCTCTCATTAAAAAATCGAAAACATTACTTCATGATATACATACAGAGAATGATTATAATCCTACACATGCCAGGCAGTGCCTCTGCAGCTATGCCTACAGTTGCACAGAGAATATGCTGCTCTCGGGAGAAAACCTGCTGAATATCATAGAGGTTATTTTAATGCAAATAGTACATTTTCAAAGATAGGAAGATTTCCAGGAATCTAGAGTCATTGCCAAGAAAGAAAAGCAGTATGGTGGCTAGAACAGTTGGGCTGACCCTTGAAAACCAAGGTTTAAGACCTCATACAGCTGCATACATATTGTATGACCCCAAGGTAGTTGCAGGCACATCATGTAATGTGAATCAGCTAAGTCTACACTTCCTGTGTAGACTTCCAGCAGAGGGAAATTTGCACCCCTAAAGGATGAATCATCTTATCTCAACACAATCAGAATCTATTATCCACTTTATGTGGCTTATGGTCCCTATGAATCATTAAAAGAGTCTAGAAAAGTAGATTAAACTGATCTTTAGATTATGAAAGTTAGGTGAGATGGTTTCTCATGTATAAAATGGGGATAATTTCCTGAGCCTATTAAATAATAGGAAGGGATGAATAAAGAATATGACATGTTTGGCTTAGGTGGCCTCCATTAGAAAATAAACTGTAGGTCTTTTTTGGGGAGGTTTGAAGGGGTGTGTGTGCCCAGTGCATTTTGGGCATACAGTGTGGACTGTGCACAATATCCCATTGATTTCGTTCACTTGTTGCTTTCCTATTGATTTGTAGTAACTTCACTGACATTGTTTTGGATCCCAAAGCTCCTGTGGAATCATCTCCAAGTATACTTTCATATTAAACAGAGGATCTGTTCTCCCCTAACTATTCAGATGTAACTTCTATTAACATTAATGAGAGTTATACGTATGCATTGAAGAGAGAATAGACCCTGAGGGCATCATATGGATGGCCCTTCAATATTCTGTGGCTCTCAGTGGGACTTCGTGCAGTATAGCACACAATGTAATAGGTCCATTGACTTTGTATCACTCTAGGTCACTAGCCCTAATATGATGTTAATAGAAAGCTTCTCATTAAGATCCTAATTACGTGTGTGGTAACAAGACACGCACTATATCTTCCATATTGCTACTTCCAAACCACTACAATGCATTGTCTCATAGGAACTATACAGGAATGACCATATCAGACGACCTCTGATACATGTTAGCAGTACTCATAAATCCTAATCTGTCAAATGCAATCTCCTTTGGCATCAGAAGTACATTTTAAATCTAGATGCTTCAATACTGAATCTGAGAGAGAAGCATATTAAAGTAGTGCTGATACAGCTATCAGATCAAATGCATTTTCCATGATTCTGCCTAGGATGGATTAAAATGTAGGTCCCTGTGATCAAAGGACAGTGAATGAAAGCACAAGACTTGTCTCTGTCCTCTAGTTGCATAAACTCAATGTGTTTATCTTCTTTTTTTGTTCAGAGTCTGCAGTGTCTAACACACTATATTTGGGGCTGCAGGTGATGTTTCCCAAACTACCTGTATTATGTAAATGAACTGCTAAAACAAGGGAAGTATCTGATCATTATCAGTCTGAAAGTGGAACAATCAAAACTATAGAAGCTGAGAAGCAGAGTAGTTCCCTGAAATTATGTTTTGAAGGAATACATTGATTTGACATTCCTAAGAAGTCAGAGACATCTGATTTCATAATATAATATGTAGAAGTAAAAAAGGCAAGTTAAACATTTGCCTACACACATCATGTTTACACGTGTTCAAAGAACTTCCCCAAAACTTTGCAGTCTCACCTAACTGTATCATTTTTTGAGACTTGTTCACTGTCGCAGGATTGCAAACACGTTCAGAAACATGTTCCAACTCAGCTTGCTTTGCTTTTGGGGATCTCTTCATATTTCAGTGCTTCTATGTGTGTATATGTGTGTGTACTTAATGAATACACAGATGCAGAAAAAGAACAAAAAAGAGAAGTTTTTCTCCCATAGGACACATGAATATGGCATTAAGCAAAGCTGTTTTGCCATGTATCCTCAAAGCTACAGGAAGGTGAAATAGATGTAATATGGATTTCTGCAGTGTATCAATTCACCCTGCAGTGAGCCGAGTAAATAATTTGAAATGCATAAATCATCCAATGAATGTATCTTATTTTCCTACTCATGAAAAATCCACAAGCAAAACTCAGTTACAACAAAAGGTTTTGGCATTAAAAATATATTATACTGGGACTTCTTTCAAAATGATCCCATGTGCTTTTTATTCTTGTGTGACTTTTTCCACATTTCTAAGGACCAGCACTAATCTGTGAACAGATCACAACACTTCCAGGCTACTGTCCTCTCCTTACTCGTATCTTTTCTACAATCAAAATTCTTTCTATCTATCCATTGGTAGAAGTGAAACATCTCAGTTATTCCTCATACTGTACTTTCCTATCACGCTCTGCTATTTATTTGCTTAGTTACACATATGCCTGTGTACCTTACTGAAAGAGGGCCACAAGGAAGAATGTAAATATTTTAAAACCTTTCTGGGTTAATCCTGAACAGCTGTCTCCAAATATTCCATATACAGTATTCAAGATGTGTAAC
This sequence comes from Brachypteracias leptosomus, assembly GCA_013401335.1. Lineage (NCBI taxonomy): Eukaryota > Metazoa > Chordata > Aves > Coraciiformes > Brachypteraciidae > Brachypteracias > Brachypteracias leptosomus. The sequence continues at coordinate 19,179 of VYZX01026961.1, forward strand.
TGAGTTATGAGCGCTTCCTTAAGTCACGTGACACTGCTTCCCTCCTTGGGGAATGGGCAATCTCCTATGTGACTACTCATGCATGTGAATGTCTGCATGTGACTTTGAAATTTGCTGGTCAAGAACTTCCAAGAGAATTAAGCTCCACCATGTGAGGGTTTACTGAATTTGCAAATAAAAGTAAGAGTGCATGTGATCCAAAAGGTTGTGCTATATGAGTGCCAAGGAACCTTAGAAAGAGGCTTTTTAGCAAAATCCTCAGTCTGTGTTTCCCCCCAGCCTATGTTGGGGCCTAGATTTTAAGAGTGCAAATGTTTCATCAGGCACAAGCTGTTGTTTCAAAATGCAGCTAGAGCAGAGTGAGAGTTTTGCCTGAATAGTTTTATTTGCCAATAATACAACTTCAGATTACTCGAGTACTGAGTAGTGAACACCTCAGAGGATTTGGGCATTCTTCAGTTTATTTTCTGAAAACAGCCTGGGCTTACGATACCTAGGTAATAAAACTTATATGGTAGTAGATGTGCTTTTTGAGGCAGGAAGATAATTATTCTTTTCAGATAATTATTCCTAAGGATAGTTTATTTCAATAAACTGATTGGGACATTTGAGTGATGGGTAGGTGGGTAGTAAAATATTCCTCCCACACTTGAGAAGTGAGAAGTGTCCACACGTTCAGAAACATTCACATTTTTCCAAACTGATTCAGCCTTTCTTTTCTTCCAATGTCCTGGGGAACATGCTAGGAAAGAAGTGTGATTGAAAATGAAATAGAGAACTGCTGCAATTAAATGTAATTTTAAGTGGCATGAAATTAAGCAAGCCGAGAATAAGAAAATAAACAGAGTGGCCCCAGATTTTCCTTAGTGTAAGTTCCCTGACTTTAGTAGAGTTACATGAAAAATATATTTTTACTCGCTCCCTCTCTCTTTCTGTGCCTGAATTTTTGATGTCAGCTTAAAAAGGAGAGTAAGTGAGAGGGAGAGAGAAAAGGAGAGAGGAGTGTATAGAAATTAACATTTCAGCTTTCAGAAATGTACATTTAATGAAAAGTTTGAAAATAACCAACCTTTCATGCCCCAAAGAATTACTGAAAAAGATCTTCTGTGTTTGTAACCTTGTTGGCAGTCAGGCTGTCTTGGGCAGCAGTAATTTTCAGTCAGAGGATTGCCATAAAAGCCTGAAAACCCACAGAGCTAATAGAAAACAGGCAGAGAAAGTGAAGTCTAAACCAGGAATTCATAGGCAAAAGCTTCCAAGCTCAGTTCAGCTGTGTGAGGTCTGGCTGAGTCACGCACTGCCACAGATTGGACTGGTACATCTAGAATAGCACCAGACTGAAGAACTTGGCATGTGAAGTCTAGGGTTAGGCTCCAAACTCTTTCCTGGTGAGATTTCTTCCAAGAGAGCATATTAGCCAGCAGTCTCCCTGCCTGCTAGGGAGCATCCCTGGTTTTAATTCTCTGCCCTTCTATGTTTAAGTTCCCATAAATATCATGGGAATTAATTTGTTCATGTCCCTGCTTTAAACTGAGGCAGTGCTATGCATGAGGCATCTTTATGCTTTCAGAGACTTTCTAGTGTGTAAATCAGTCACTGTGGACTGATACAGGCAAATCTTTAGGGAGTGCTACAAGAAGAGTAGTGAAAGAAGAAGTGCTGGGAAAGGAGGGGAAGGACATAGGTATGATTGCAATAACATATAAACGCAGACTGAGAATAACGTAAGTATGAGTCACTTACTAGAAGAAAACAGGTTTGGACATTTGCTTCTAGATTTGTTTTCTTCGTAAGTTTCTGAGAAATATTTTAAATTAAACACAATTTCCTCACTGGTAAGTCAGAAACAAAAGAAAACTGAAAATTGTTGATGATATTTAGTAAAGGACCAGACAACTCATTTTCATTAAATCTTTTGCTGCTAGATGACACTATATATATGTTTTGGGGTTTTTTTTGAGATACATTTCCCCACCCTAATGAGGAAATGGGAGGATCCTTTATGATTGTACAGATCATGTAATAACCTCGCTTTTAGCTACCACGTCATGGCCCTAATTCTGCACTTCTTCCTCTAATAGCACTTGCACAGGAGCAAGTGTCAGGGAGGCTGACTTCGACCAGCTTGCTTTGTGACTGTCTGTGGCCCCTGCCAATACTGTGCATCTCTCAAGTCTGTTTACCTGGATTAGGACTCTGAGTTCACTCAGCAAAAGCAAGGAGAAATGGCCAAGCACAAAAAAGGAAAAAAGGAAAGTGAACATGGGTGTTTGTGGCTCAGTTAGAGCAGGGTAAAGCCAACAAAAGAGTGGTGGAAAGATTATTAAAACAAAGGGTATTTTTATTTTGTAAATAAAAAAGAAAAACAAAAAAATTGAGATGATATCTAGCTGGAGACGCTTGCAGATGTTGATACTGAGTGTACTGTAATAGGCTAGGTGCTGCTTTGGGAATTGAAACACAAATGGGAAAGGGTCACAGCTGGGAACAGAGACTTCAGGGCACCTTCACTCCCCCAAGCAGACAGCATTCAGATCTGAGGTATTTGGCTGGCTCCAACATCTACACTGTGCTGGGGTAAACCTCAGACACAGACCAGCTCCAATTTTAAGAAAGTTGAGATTCCCATTTGCCTCCCTGGCTTCAAACCATCTGCAGTAGCAGAGACCGTCATGAGGAAAACTGTTTTAATACACTCTAGCTACAGGAAAAGTAGTTATTTTATCATCTTATATGTGCACAACAATTTTCAGACACTCAGAAAATGGAAATTAATATGAAGTCTTCTAGGTGTGTTTTTTATGAATAATGGGAAAATCTAGAAGCACCTAAAAACTATTGAAGCTTGAATCTCTAAAACTGTGGAGGTTTCAGAAATACAGTTTCGATATAGCTCCAAAACTTCAGTTCATGTGAATGGGAGCTCCAAATTACCTGTGTCATCCTGGAATGGCAGATGCACGCAGGACAGGATTTTTTTAGGAGTCTGGGATAGCAGCAAAATTAGAAGAGCTTTTTTATACCCGAACAATATGCTACATGGATAAGCTAGGGGGTGTTTATCTGAGCTCTCACAAAGGTTTTGGACTTAGGTGTTTGGATTAGTTCTTATTTTATCTGGCTGCCCTTGTGAAAAATACATTTACAATTAGTTCTCTGCAATACAGAACTATGTAGCTTCCCTGGGGAGCCTGGTAGCCTGCTAGTCTATCTCTGGGCACACGTACTATGTTTGAAGAGCTTTTCAGGACAGCTAGCAATTGAAGGCCCTCTTCATGGACAACAAAATCCTAAAATGAGTAGTGAGCTTTTTATCAAAACCAAATCACCTCTTCAGGACTACTGCCCGCTTCCACTATGTATTGTGCTTCCTTTGGCAGGTTTTTATTTTAGCTGAGGGTGTCAGAGAGCCTAGTGCTTGAGCTAAGCTGACTGTCAATGAGGTAAGACTTAGTTAACAGTTGTAGGATGGTTTGCTCTTGGTGATTCTTCTTTTAACCATTGGATGGGGGGGTCATCTTGGTACTATTCAGGGTTGTTTTGATGTGTTCTGGTCACTTCAGCAGCAAAGAATTTCATAAATATACAGTGCAATGTGAGCTGCAGCTCTGGACAGTAAAATGTTTCTAGACAGAATTAATACTGTGTCACCCTACGGCTCAAGCTGAAATCTGTCCTGTGCGTAAAATGACTTTTTATTATTTTTTACCATCCAGTCTAAGTGACAGTGTAATATGTGTCATTATTTGCAGCTTGCTAATACAAAGGTGGAAGGGTTGATTTTACTCTCCTATAATTTTCTTCTCCTAACTTCTCTTCTTGGGAGACATTAGACCTATGAAGCTTGCTAGCTACAGGAATAGTGACTGGAGCTATACTGAGCCCCATGTATAGGTGGTGGGAAAGTGTAGAGGAGTTCCTTTTTGCCTTCTCACTTTCCATATACATAGAGTGGACACAAACTTGAGCTGTATTTTTACCTACTAACAAAAGTCCACTATGAAGGAAAATGCCTGGAATGGCTTATTCTGCTCACCTTAAAAAAGACAATGCTAAATCAGCTGGGCTCAGGTTTTTTGTCTCCTCAGGAAGTTCCATGGTTAAAAAGAGAAAATAAAAAACTGCTTAGTCCTTCAAACCTGAAAGCCAAGATATTCACACACAGCATGGGCCAAATCCTGAAGGGCTTTATGATACGTTTCTGCTGTATGGGGACGCCAAACACAGGAGGAATCTCCACACATGCACTGCAGAGAAAATCTCTGCGGCAGCTGTTCGCATTGCCTGGTGGAGGGAAGGGGGAGGAAGTGGGTGTTTTGGAGCCTGAATCAGTAGCTTTGAACAGCACACAAAAGCACCGGAGACAGTGGTGGAGGGGGAAGTAACAGGCAGTGTCCACTAGTCCTCAGCCAACTGCCAGTGGCAGCCCAGCCATGGGCCAGGTCTGTGGTTTGGAGGCTCCAGAGCTCTTGGGACTGAGGATTCCTTTCCCTTAGGCTTGTGGTGCCTCAGACAACAGACTTTTTTAAACAATCTCTATTCCATTTTTCAGGATTTGATTATGAATTAATTAGAAGGTAATTTTATCTGAGACAGTGTACTTTGATTACACTGAGAAAACACTGCAATGCTGGGGTTTTTTTCGCCCTCTTTATGCACATTTTTTGTCTTCAAATGTATGAAATATCTGTTTGAGATTTCTTCTGGACTTGTGTTTCAGTGGCATGACAGTAAAGCTGCCTGCAGAAGTCCACTAACTTTCTTACACTCCCTAGCGTAAGTGGAAGCCTCAGTTGGGCAAGTTTAAAATGAAAAGTTCTGGTGCTCGTTACAATAGCAAAACCTTTTAATAGCACCAGAGAGGCAGGGGAACTTCACCAGATAACTAAATCCATTGATCTCTAATCCTTTGGGCCATACTTACTGTGGAAGACTTGCATGCATGGCTTCAAGCCAGAACTGCACGCTGCCAAAAAACGCTTAGTATGTTAGCAGCCAACAAAAATGTAAGAGGTCTGCTCTGCATGTGGGAAACAACATAAAAAGAAGTGGCTTTTTAGCTTAGTCTGACAAACGCTAGCATATTACACTGATATTAAAATAAAATGGCAGAAACTCTCAATCAAATCTTGGATGTAGGGGGACTTATATGTGCTAATTAAAAGGGACTGGGTGGCACTTTAGGCTGCTCTGTTGTAAGTTTCTTCTCAAGTACTCCAGTTCAAAACCTTCCTCAGGGAAAAAGCTGATATTAATGTGCATTTCTTGCAGGCTGAAACATTAAAAAGAGAGATCTACTGAAGGCAGATGCACTTCCTCCTTTATTTAGACACAAATACAGACATTATTCGTATCAAATACATATTATTCTCTATCTCTGGTGAGAACTTAAGGAACTATAAAAACTAGCTAAATATATCTATAGCTTTATAGTAGTACTCATATCCAGATATTTCTTAATGCACTTCTCTATAAATATCAATTAATAATGCTCATCAGAGATAGGTCTCTGTCAAATAGTAGTTCATGTTATGCCTTCCAGGTACCACTGACAGTCACAGGGACTCTGCAAATGCAGACAGTTTGGTTATTTTAATAATATCACTAAGTCATATTGACCTTTGTGGTTTTCACTTTGTACTTGGTACTTTCCACTTTTCAGCTTTATTTTTGTGTGTGTACACACACATGCACACATCCCATATACAGCATTTAGACTTTGTATAAATTGCCTTTCAGAGTGTTTTTCAGAAAAATTCTCAATGTGTGTAAAAGGACTTGCAAATGCAATTCTTTCGGAGCAGAGAATAGCAAAAGCTGTATTAACTGACAAATACTTTCTCAAACAAGACAAGCATTGATTTTTATTCTTACCAGCATGTCATAAAAATCACATGGATTCCCCCTTTCCTCTGACTACAGCATTCAGAGATAATTCTTACGGGCAAATTACAGCTTTCTGAAGGCTGGTGCAACTCCTGTGCCTGTTGGGACCTTCTTCAAATAATCAGAATGATGGGTGAGGATGGCCACAGTTGAGGTTGGATCATGGACATACTTAATATCTTCCAGAGGCACCCCTTAATCTGGTACCTGTTCCTTTTTTTACCAGGATGACCTGACAAAGACAGAGAAACTTGCTCTCCAGCAAGTATGTCTTAGAAGTCTAGAACAAATTGGCTACACCATAATAGTCAGGATTTGTGAAAGATTTGGTCTAGAACTTGTATGAGCAAGTAAGACTTGTGTGTTTGTAGGTGCAAACTGGGAATGTCTGAACCATATTCTAAACAAATGTTTTTCACTCAAGTCCTAGCCAATGTCACATTCACTTTCTAGTTCTACCATGTGGACAAAAAGCCTTTGACCCAGCACAGGGTTTAAGTCACAACCAGGAAAAAGCATGGCCTGAGCTACTTCCTGATGTGGACCCAAGGCACACCACGACCTGCTCTCTATATGGACAGAGCTCACTGACATAATATACACAATTCATGGTTTGTATCAGCTATACTAGCTCTGGTGCCCTTCTGGAAATGGTTTGGTGGTTGCTGGCTGCAAACCACGTAAGATTTATCTATCACCTGAGCTTGGATCACCCTATGTCAAAGTGGCTGGACACACTGCGATAGAGATGTCCGCTGATGGGAATGGGGAGAATTGAGCCAGGGAACACAACAGGCTTTACACTGTTGCCTAAGCCAAGTCCTCAGGGTGCTTTGTAAGGTCTGTTTCAGATGTCTCACTTCTCAAAACCAACACAACATACCAGCTTTGTAGAGTCAGTGAAATCAGGGAGAGGTAAATCACTTAGATCCTCACAGGAGACAATCAACAACTTGCAAGCTGGGCCTTTTTAGTCAGACTTTTGGTAACATATCCATAAATTAGAATGGAGTCACTAGGCACCACTGAGAAACATGTCATCTGCCTCAACTTGCTTGGAATTAAAGACAGTTCACAGAGCAAATGTAAACTATTAATATCCTTTATTCATAATGGCTACATTTCTTTGCTTTTTTTGTACTACTGAAAAACCCTACAATAATCTCCAGTCCTAATTCTACCAGATCTCTTTCTTCTTGTTTACAATAATGAGATATTACAATATCCTCTGGAAGTCAGAGGCACTGATAGAATGCACTCCAGCACTGCATGTTCTACCATACCACAGCACAATGGGATGCCATTATTGAGAACCAAGTCTGTTCAATCTTGTTATGTCCTTCCAGAGCCAAATCCTGCTTGACTTACTCATGAAAAAATCCTATTGAATTCAGTGGGCATTTTGCCTGAGAGGGGAACAGCAAAGAGCTCTCCCTCATATTCTTCAGGCATTTCCCTGAAGAGAGGCCTGAAGATTCATGTGGAGTTACCGCTGGGCAGTTCAGGACCATATAACTTCTCAGGAGAGCTCCTGTAACCCCTAGGGAAAATTAATCAGGTGATCAAGAATCTGTGATTTCTGATGAGCTTTGTATTTTCAGTTTTGCATTGTTAATCCATTAAAGCAGAGCTTCAACAAAATGCTTCCATTTGTAAACTGTTTTTATTTTCCACAAGGTCTCTATTGACTTTAAATAAATAATACTAGTTGCTTGTGAAAGCAGAGCATCTGAAAACAACAGAGAAATATCTCCTTTGTTCATTCAAAAGTTTTAAGCTGAAGGCTTTCTTGATGCAGCAGCATAAGACCGATTTCCCCTCCCCAGTTTATGATGAGATTTTAGTCCAAACAAGTCAAGAGACAGCTTGGGGGGGGGGGAATCAAAGCCTTCAAAAAGCACCAGTTTGCTGAGGGATATTCAAATTGTTCTGTTGAAAACTAGATGTTTTCACTTTCTGCTGGTTATTTCATCTAACAAGTTCAGATGACTTGTTTAATCAGTTAATAATGTTCTAATAAGATACAAATGATCTTATGAATGCATGAACTGTATCTACATAATGATCCATCAGCCCTTCCTTTTTGAACCCCAAGATCTGGCCTGTTGAATAAATATTGATTTTGTATGATAGTATAGTTCATCAGATTTCTGTCAGAGTCCCAGAGACAAAACTCTAGATTACACTATGGACTTGACATACCTGAGTGAACAACTGTTGACAATCCCTCGAGAACCTTTGGATGTTTCCATATGTGGGTTTCAGCAAAAGTAGTCATAAGATCATAACTCTGATTCTTTCTCCCAGTAGACTTAACCTAAGGACTAAAATGGTAGATTTGTCTCTTAACTGCACTTTTTGCAGCTTTTCAATTCTTCCCAAGACTTCGGTGCCTGTTGCTCACCCAAGAACCTAAACAGTAACAGCCAGCCATAAATCTGTTTCTTCTCCTAAGTGCCACAAGAGATTAAACCCTGACAATCCTCCTTCTGAGTTTTTTATGACTCTTTCAGAAAGTCAAGTCACTGTCTGTAGGTATATTATGATGCATTGATGCATTTTCCAATTCATGTTACCTAAGAAATTGGGAGTGGTTCTTGCCACTTAATTATTCCCCCTATCCCCTGCCAAAAAAAACCCCAAAAAAACCCAACAGGATAAATATATATTGGTTTCAAGGGAGATTTTTGGTCAGAATTTTCTGTAACAGATCAGTTCCTTAGGCTGTAGGGATGTAAGTCCACACTTTCCTCAGACTAAATATTCTACAGCTGGTTCTGTGAGCATTGTGACGCATGTACAGAATCAACAGGAGTGCCCTTCTTGGAAGGTTAATGAATAAATGATATCCATCCACCCTATTCATCTCTTCTGATTTTTGAATGAATGGATGCCACAGTAATAATTACTTCATACAAACTTATATAATGGAGGTATGTATCATGGCATTACAATTGCATGAGTATAAAGAGCCCCAGTTTTATGGGAAATGAGGTACTATTGCCAAAGATATCCATAAACAAGGAAAATAAGAGAAGGATGTCCCCTTCGCTCAGATTCCTCAAATTAACCCCATGCCACTCAAACTCCACAAATAACAGAATAGTGACACACTAAGGATTGTTTTTGCTGTTGTTTTGGATCCCATTTTGCTTAAGTAACCATATGAAGGGGAGATACACCAGAATTAGTGAGCAGGGTTTCAGAGAATTTCAAGAACATACAAGTTTTTGACATCCCATTTATTTAATCTGTATCTGTATTGTCTTTCTAAACTGAAGGCAGTATATTTCATCACAGTATTTAGGACAACTATATTTCTTATGGACTGCTGGAAGTCATGGAAAATTTCTGACTATAGGTCAGATTGGCTTTTGAAAGTGATCTCAGGCATTGAACAGCATGGCCACCCCATGGGTAAATTTAATTGGTAAGAGGACCAACCCCTGAACGCATATAGACTACATAAAATACACTTGGTTGACATGCATATTACATAGATAATAGGGAATTAATCATAGAATTGTTTGGGTTGGAAAAGACCTTTAAGATCTTGTTTGATTTTCTGATGGGGCCACACTTTATGCAGTGGTGTCCAGTGACAGGACAAGGGGCAACGGGCGCAAACTGAAATACAGGAAGTTCCATCTGAATGTGAGGGTGTCAGAGCCCTGGAACAGGCTGCCCAGAGGTTGTGGAGTCTACTTCTCTGGAGAAACTCTATATCCTCCTGGACGCAATCCTGGGTAACCTGCTCTAGATGACCCTGCTTTACCAGGGGGGTTGGACTAGATGACCTTCAGAGGTCTTTTCCAGTCCTTACCATTCTGTGATCATTGAGTCCAACTGTGAACCTATCGCTGCCAAGTCTCCACTAAAACATGTCACTCAGCACTACACCTATACATCTTTTAAATACCTCCAGGGATAGAGACACAACAACTTCCCTGGGCTGTTGAAGTATTGAAGAATATACATCCAACACAAAAAGTAGGTGTCACTATAGGGAATGTTCATATAATTTTGCTTACATTGGCTAGCTAGGACAATAAAGTGTGGTGATACATGTTTTAATCCTGGCTTTGTTGTCCTGTGCTTGCAAAAACAACTTCACTAGTGTTGGTGAATGAAAAAAACATCAGGTATGCTGGAAGACACTATTTGATTTTGCTGAGTAGACACTTCTTCACAAGCTTTGCAGGAGGAGCACTATCTGCACCAGGCCACTTATTTCCCCAACCATTTCTACAGCTCTGTATGATGCAGCTCTTGGTTCTAACTGGCCTAAACAGCTGACTGAAAAAAGTAGCTTTTTCTTGTGTTATTTTTAAGCATATACAGTAGCAAAGTAGTTGATAGCTGTATATTGGTAGAGCTTTTAAATGTGTTTTAGTTTATTACCACAACTCCAGGTGTATACACAGCTCTTCTTTTAAACAGTCAAGTAAATCCTAACCTCAGGTTGGTATCCTTAGTTTCCACCAGGGAGTCTCATAATAAGTTCCTCTTCTTTTTTTTTTTTTTTT
>VYZX01026962.1:0-10953 GCA_013401335.1 Brachypteracias leptosomus
CCAGTTTTCATCAATTCTAGAGATTACAGAGAGAAACAGTTAAGAAAGGATTTCGTAAGACAGGCCAGACCACAGTGATCAGGCACTGGGGTCAGTTGGACAAACATGCTGATCGGCCCCATTTTACATGCAACTCTTCCCTTTTTTACCCTTTCAGATCTGTCCTTCCTCTGTTCCTACCCAGTTCCCTGTTTGCACGCATTGCCTCATCGGTTTGCATAGTTCCACCAACACAACCCTTTCCCAGGCCCCCAAGATTGCCCTCTTCTCAGTTCCAAAGTCCTGGTTGGCACTCTTAGAAAAGATGCCTGAAGTCTCTTGACAACCCATTCATCAGTGTGACTGACAAGATTGGTTTCTTATCATTGTTTCTGTTACTGATTGTCACATCTGTGTTTTGCTTATTGCCATCCCTTTTTGCTTGTCTTATTTTGCTAAGGTCCTCAATCACATAATCTTACTGAAATACGCATTTCCACTCTGCGTGCCCATACCAGTTAGTTTAACCAAACAGGTTTTGTTCTTGTTACTGTTTCCATTTGTTTTCAGGGTTGTGCTTCTGCATATTTTGGTTTCACATATTTTAGTTTCCTCCTTTTCCTTATAATCTCATTTGACAAGGTTATTGATCAGATAACCTTAAGGAAGAAAATGCTCTCTCCTACCACATACTCTCATAAAAAGTTTATTTGTACAGTGCATGTATGGTGTGTTTCTTCTCAACTCAGCTACAGACAATGAATAGGACATGAGCTCCAGACGAGCTGGAGAATTGGATACAGATATGATTCTGGAACTCAGGGTTCCAGGTTTCCAAATATCATGGTCCTGAAAGTTAAGATGAACATACTAATCTTATGCTTAAATACTGCTGGACAAATATGTGCAGTAAATTCAATTTCATGACCTAGCTATTGAGTCTTTTTTACTTCAGTTAAATATAGTAAAATATAATACAAAAAAAAAAAAAGATTAACTCTAACAGTTTGTCTTAAAGGGCAATAAAAATTCTAAACAGGAACTGTGTCATAACTTCTAGACACAGTAAGTAATTTACAAAGAAGTTGATAGAGTTAAATTCAAAGGGCAAATTCATAAAAAAATACCTGTCCAAAATAACTTGCGATTGTAGGTGTTGGGTTTTTTTGAAGATGAAACATGTGCCATCCATCACTTAATTATAAATATTTTGCTCTCATGTTCGCATTATACTATTTAGTGGAAGTCAACAAAGGTCAAAATATTCATTTTAAACATCTATTTGTTCTTAGTTCAAACTATGCAAGTTAGACAGTATATCTGATGTTTTGTAGATAACAATTATTCTTCTCATCAAGTCTGAAATGCATCATTTAATTGGGAAAGGTGAATTGTTCATAATCTTTACGGAGATTATAAGAAAGATGAGAAGTTGTCTTATAATTTTTTTTCTGTAATATGGTTGAAAAGCTAAATGAAATAGTAAATCATGATATTAAAGTATTTTTGTGATTTTTTTTTTTATCTTCACTTTTGTCACCTTAATGATTCTGCTGGATATGGGGAAAATGTAAATATCTCATAGACTCATAGAATCATTTAGGTTGGAAAACAACTCTAGGATCATCAAGTCCAAACTTTGTTCAACATCTCCCTGACCCCTAAACCATGTCTCAAAGCATCACAAGGTTTATGCAACAATATAAGGTTTATGCAACAATATAAGGTTGATGCAACAACATAAGGTTGATGCAACAACAGTAGTGTAAAAGTGCTTTGTGTCTTTTGGTTATTTTCTTTTACTTTGATCTGTTATCAGCTGTTGATACAGAGTTTAATTTTATTCTCATAGTCACTGAAGCAGAGTGCTGTATATAAATAGAAGACTCCTCAATGTCACATAAGCATTATGACTGGCAATGGCATTCCAGTAGTGTGGAGTATTTTCGGAAAGTCCTACCATTTCAGAAGTGTGACTGTCTCCATTTTTGTTTTCAAAGCTAGTGAAAGGAATTTTGGAGAACAGTTTCTTCACTTGTATCTTGTGGAGGGAAGACCAACAGTTCGATTCAGCTGTGGAAATTCTCAGAATATTCTGACTGTCTCTGCCAAACAATCCATTAGCAAGGATATACTCATCCCTATCACAATAAGGTAAGAACCTACCACTGTATTACACTAAAGAGTTTTAGTCATATATATTGAGCAATAAAGTGTGACTTCACTTTTTTTGACAATAAAATGTAGTGTCCTTGATAGAAAATACATTTTTGTTCACAGAGTCCAATTCAGTCCTTTCTTCAATCCTTTAGTACATTTAGTCCACTTCAGTGCTTTGGAGAACTTATGAATCATTCAAACTCCACACACTTTTACATTTATGGACAAAGTCAATTTGAGAACAGAAACAATTTTAAAATAACATTGTAGGTTGCAAATGGCTAGGCCATAATTTATGCTTATTAATTTACACATTGAATAAATTATAGTGTTAAATATAGAACTAATTTATTGTTTAAGATGAAAAATTAAAAATGGGCATGCTAAAAACATCTCACTGTGCAGTAAGCTCTTGTGTCTACATATTCATCTGTACTGTCAGCAGTATACAATGGTGGCTGACCACTACTGTCATTTTTCATCTGGTTCACACAGAATGATTAACTTATAATTTTGGAAAAGGTATTGATATCATGCCTTGGCAATAGATTAACTCTTTTCCAGTCATGGAATTTCATGTGTGCAAGTTAGGAAAAAGGTAAGAATGAATTAATACAGATGCTTGTTATATTTATATTAGCAACAATAAAATAATGGTAAAGTATTTCAGGGTAGCAAAAGCTACCCTGAAACACGCACATCAAAGTTCTCAACATTATTTTCTTACTACCAAAAAAGGAAAACTAAAACATTGTCTAAAGATTTTTGTATTTGCCTTCTGAGCAGTTTCTGTATGATGTAAATGTTGTGAAATTCTAAAATGCTGCTCAGTATATAGATAGATTGATATGGGGAGAAGAGACCGTTTAGGATTTTTTGTTAGATTTTACACTTACCCCATAAGCTTTGCCATATTCTTTTAGAAACAAACTTGTTAAAATATAAATGTAAATATAAAACCTCTTTTCAATATATGGAAGGATGAATCTACCATTTAAGAAACTGTTTTGTTTCCACCTTGTATTTCTTTTCACCACAGGTCTGTACATTACTCTTGTGCTCCATTTAAAAGGGTGTTTTTTTCCTTTTATTCTATTTTAGTATTAATGCCTAGTATTAATGAAGTAAAGTCACATAGCATACATTCAAATCTAATTACTCATTAGCTGACAGTGTATTAATCTATTTCAGGAATTTTGTACAAATTGTAAATGTATTTAAAATCTACAAAGCAAATTCTCTCATTTCCTCTTCCTCTGAGCCAGCAGATTTTTTTTCTCGTAGAAGATACTTGATAGAAATATACAGCTCAATACTAGCAAGTGATTCTAAGTTTGTTTTCTAATCTCAGAGACTACTCTTGTGTAAGAAATTGGTCAGCTAATTGTCTGCACTATATTATCTGTGGTAGCATTGTCTCTGCTTTATAAGATTAAGATATTAAAATACTGTACAGATTTCAAAGCCTAATAATGTCTTAGCAATAAATGCAGCTAAATGTCATTGAAAAATGGATTCTAGTTACAGAGTTCAAGTTCACATTGAAAAATAAATTTATTTCCCTCTCTTTTACCTCAAAATTAAGAACAATATATTTGGGGCTTCATTCTCCATGTTGTTACACTAAAATTAATGTTGGTTCAACCTGCACATTACCTTTGTTTACTGGAATTTATACTGCTCTCTTTATAACGCGGCGTGCTAAATAACTTGCAAAATGTTATAGTAGACTGTGACTGACAGGGATTTACATGCATCTGAGATTAGGGACTTGGCCTTCAAAATGACTGATGATTATTCTTGCAAGTCCTTCTAAAACGTAGAGAGAGCAGTATATCCTTCACCAAGTAGCAATAAAATTGTAATCCTTCAGCAATCATCCTTAACCTCTGCCAAAGAAAAAGCAAACTTGACAAGGTGTTTGTTGCCCCCCGGGATCTTGTATCATAGGCTATAAAATATTTATCCATGACAAAACTGTTGATTTGTATTCTCTTAGCGACTGTTGAAGGTAGATAACTCTATCTGTATGTTTTACCTGCAAAATTAATGAGATTTTTTTTCCCTATAATGCAGGAGAAGAGAAAAGACTGCAATAAGTAACCTTTTTTTGTTACTATTTGGAAATTCTCCAATTAGGAAACAATATTTCTGTTAAATTTGACTTTGAATAATTCTATAAGATCTCATTTGACAGAGATTCCGGCTCTAGATGCAACTATGGCTCCAGTGGGTAAACAACATAATTAATGCAACCAATTATATCTATCTAGAAGCAGATTTTACTCTTCTCAAACTTTTTATTTCTAAATCCACTATGTACAGGAAACTACAATATCCCTGTGGTTTGCAGCTATTACTTTCTCTTAACTATATGATTAGTTTCCTTAGATATGACCTCATGAGAATTAAATGAGTTTTAAATCTTCAGTCATTGTCTTTACAGTCCTTGTGAAATGACAGCTTTATAGAAAAAAAACACAATAAAACTCTGATTGGTTACTTTTTTTGCCTTGCCTAAAGAAACTAGAGACATGTTTCAGTGTTATTCTATTCATTGTTTCCATTTCTGTTTATTTTACTATTATTTGGTTGCTGGTTTTGAAAATGTGCATTTGTTTCAGGTTTTTTTTTTTTTCTATTTCATAATTGAGACTTTATTGATCTTTTCAGTTAAAGCTTTGAGCACATATTTGAGATGTAGTTTGGATTGCTTTTATGTATTTATTCTTTAAAGTTCTTCAAAGAACATTAGTTCAAACACATTTTATTCCATGTGTGTCTTCTGAAATGCATTTGCTGATGCAAAATATGAGGTGAAAGTGATATGTCTGTCACTGGGGCCAGATGGTGTTTCTTTAATTCAGTAGCTGAAGGAAAGTAGCTTTAACAAGCAAGAGATTGAGATAATCAGTTTCCCAGGATTTTGATTTTTCTAGATAGTGGGGTGGATTTTGGCTTTTAGAGTAGGAATGCTGATTTTTTTTTTTTAACCATCGAACACTTTTCTTCTCTAAATGATAATTTTTTTAATTATATTTCCTTAAAAATTTTAGATTATCTGTTCTAAACAGTGAGGGGGAACACCAGAGTCTTTTCTGATTGGAAAATTTTAGGAAAGCATTAATTAAAATCCTGCCTGTATAGGTTAGTGTCACTCTTTTCCATCTTATTTACCTGTAGAATTGTCTGAATTTTACTCTGTAACTTAATGAACATAGTATCTATCTCCACAAATAGCCTCTGTCTATACTGCTGGAGGCTGTCCTCAGGAGCCCCAGACCCTTGAGGCCCAAGAGGAAGTCAGGACAAAGGAGGAGTTTGCCTTGGTTGACGAGGACTGGGTTAGGGACCAATTAAGTGATCTGGATGTCCATAAATCCATGGGTCCTGATGTGATGCATCCACGAGTTCTAAGGGAGATGGCAGAAGTCATTGCTAAGCCACTCTCCATCATCTTTAGTAAATCATGGAGAACAGGAGAGGTGCCTGGGGATTGGAGGAAAGCAAATGTCACCCTAATCTTCAAAAAGGGCAAGAAGGAGGACCCAGGTAATTATAGGCTGGTCAGCCTCACCTCCATCCCTGGAAAGGTGATGGAACAACTTGTCCTTGGCACTGTCTCTAGGCATATCAAGGATAAGAGGGTGATTAGGGACAGTCAACATGGCTTCACCAAGGGGAAGTCATGCTTGACCAACCTNTGCTTGAGAAAGTCCAGCGCAGAGCCACTAAGATGCTGAAGGGAGTGGAACATCTCCCTTGTGAAGAAAAGCTGAGGGAGCTGGGCCTCTTTAGCTTGGAAAAAAGGAGACTGAGGGGTGACCTTATTAATGTTTATAAATACATTAAGGGAGAGTGTCAGGAGGATGGAGCCAGGCTCTTTTCGGTGGTGTCTAATGACAGGACAAGGGGCAATGGGTGTAAACTGGAACATAGGAGGTTCCACCTAAATATGAGAAGAAACTTCTTCACAGTGAGGGTGACAGAGCACCGGAACAGGCTGCCCAGGGAGGTTGTGGAGTCTCCTTCTCTGGAGATGTTTAAAGCCTTCCTGGATGTGTTCCTGTGCAACTTGGTTTAGGTGATCCTGCTCCGGCAGAGGGATTGGACTAGATGATCTTTTGAGGTCCCTTCCAATCTCTAACATTCCGTGATTCTGTGATTCTGTGTGATGTGCATTAATATTTCATGTATCTTCCAAGTGAACATATTGAATGTAGTTGCTTCCAGTTTTCTGTGACATTTTAATTAGTGCTATGGATGTACGCATTTACTCATGTCTGAGAAAGGCACCTTTAGCTGTCCATAAAAGTGTTATTTGTTAAATAAATTAATCAGTTAATGTTGTGTGGCCAACTCTAAGCTAGACCATACAGTGGTACAGAAGCTGCTGAATTTTGTTATTCGGTTTTTCAAAAGCAGATGGCATGTTCTGAACTGTTAAGGTCCTCAACCTGTTTTTGTAACTCCACACGCGAACTTTGACAAAATGTAATGTACTGAATGCAGACTACATTATTATATTATCAGTGTCCATGTTTTTACCTCCACTTCCACTTTTCCTTTTCAACAGGAGAGACAATTGTTTCAACAGATCTTACAAATTTTTTTGTTACATCTGCATTCTGAAAATGTGTTTTTTAAAAGTATACGTAAGCCATCATCCATACAGTCTGTTGGCTAAGTTTGAGTCATGAAGTTCGCCTATTTCATTTCATCATTCCAGAGATATATATGTTTTCATATTAGTCCATACTTTTAAGTTATCTTTTTTTTAGTATTTACAGGTACTGGATGCTTTGCATGTGTGCAAGTATTACTGAAAATTACATTAAATCAGTAAAACAAAAATTTGTGAATTTTCTTATGTTTTGTTATTGTTTCCAACATTATCAGTTACCTAGGAATATAGGTTGGTTTTGTTTGTTTTTTTTTCAAATTGTAAACATCAGAGTAGCTCTTCTTAAATGTTAGAGGCTTTGTATCTGAACAGGTATATAGCCTATATTCATGATGTGTAGAAGACATTTTGATGTCTTCAAATACTCCAAAGATTCTTATTTGCAACATAATCAGATATGTGATGAATGAGAAAAGGAAAGGTGTTTTGGTAGATAACTTGAGCCAACTTGATGCAATATCTCCATCATCTTATCACACCTTCCCTTTGCAAAATTATTTGAAGATTAACAGTGAAAGCACTCTAGGAGACATTTAAGAATTGTTATTCTATCATATGAATTAATAAATTGATAAAGAAAAAGCATTTAGATAGGATTTTGAAATGGAATATCTTGCATACTGTGTATTTTAATTTTGAATTTTAAGTCAGTACCTACATGAATCATACCCATGTTGTGTTGCACAAAACCAGGAATGCTGTAGGACATTAAAGAAATTTAATAAATTTTTAATTAAATTTGGAATTACATTTGGAAGGACTGTACATACAAATAGATTTATATATATAAATATACATATCTGTCATTGCATTTTCAATATAAATTGCAAATAATGATAATCAGCATAAGTCTTAGTGGGACAAAGCCTAAAAATGGCTTTCATAGGGATGAAATTTCCACTGAAATTATCTGCAGCTGGTAATGGTTTACCAGGCCTTGTAAAAACAGTGGTGGACTCAGTCCAGTTTATAATGTTTATATATTTCATAAAATCATCATCACATTTGCCACTACAAAGTAGAAAGGTCTACACAGTCTAAACCTATATAATGTTCGTTCTCTGAAAACCCTAATCCCAGTTCCATCAATCCAGCTGTTACAGTTTTAAACCGGTAAATCACTTATTAAGTCTCAAAAATAGTCCCATAATGCATGCATTACATCAAACCAACACATATAAATTCTTGTATGTTCAAGTAAAATTGATCATTTTATGAAACATTACAATCAGCCAGATAGATTATTCTGTGTGGGCTGCTTAGCTGAAATAATTCAAATAAAATAATAGATTCTCATAGAGAGTATAGAAAAGATTACTTTTTTGTTTTGTTTCAATTTCAGCTTTTGCATTTGAACAGAACATTCAGTGTGTTTAGAAACATATGCCACTTTATGGAACAACTTTTTTGCTTTCAATCAACAACAGTATTCAGTATTTCATCAGTGACCTGCCAAAACCAACAAATCAACTGTTATAGCTACTCAAGGTCATTAACTACTGACTTGAGGAACAGATATTTGAATTCATGTACCCTTCATACTCTGGCTTATACTAGGTCTTCCTAAATTAGCTGATCTTACAGGAATATCTCAACAACACACAAACAACAAATCACATTATTATTTAGTTTGGAAAGGAGCTCTTGAGATCATCCTTTCCAATACTTCTGATCAAGCAGGGTCACATAGAGTATGTAGGACTATGTCCAGTCAGATTTTGAATACTTGAAAGAGGCTCCAGTCCCTTTCTCATTTTCATGACCTTTTGCTTAACTGACTCCTGTAAATTCATATCTTTCTGGTACTGTAGAGCCCAGAACTGGATACAGCACTTCAGATTAAATCTGGCCAGGAACATCAAGGGCAACAAGAAAAGCTTCTATACTCAATGACATTTTTGCCTCTGTCTTCACCAGCAAATTCTCCAGCCACAACGCCCAAGTCACAGAAGACAAAGTCAGGGGCTGGGAGAATGAAGAACTGCACACTGTAGGAGAAGATGAGGTTCAAGACCATCTACAGAACCTAAAGGTACACAAGTCCATATGACCTGATGAGATGCATCTACGGGTCCTCAGGGAACTGATGGATGAAGTAACTAAGCCACTCTCTGTCATGTTTGAGAAGTCGTGGAAGTCCAGTGAAGTTGCTGCTGACAGGAAAGGGGGCAACAGAACCTCCATGTTTAAAAAGAGAAAAAAGGAAGCCCCGGGGAACTACAAGCCGGTCAGTTTTACCTCTCCCTGTGCCTGTACTGCCAGCTCTCTTCTTCCTCAGGCCAACACCTAACTCAGCAACATCCCCTCAGCATAACTTCATCTTTTATTCTTCATCTGTTTGCTCTTCTCTGTCTCAAATCATCCAAGGGGGAACACACCACTGAGCGAGAGCTCAGCAAGCTGCCCCCAACAGGAACTCGCTTTCACAGGAACTCACTTCCACAGGAGCTTTCTTCAAACTGAGCAACTCCTCATTGCTTCTCACAAACTGGTCTGTTCCTAGTTGATATATCTCTAGCCTCACCCACCACCCCAATCATGGTTACGAAGGTGGGGCCTCACACAGGTGGGCCAGGTTCTGTCTCTGGGGCCTAAAACCACTTGGGGAACAAAACATACTGCTGGGTTGTGACTCATCCATAGGTCAACTCCAACTCAGGGCCCACAGCCCAGGCCTCAGCACTTCAGTGCCTGGCAATATCATGGAGCTGAACCTCCTGGAAACTATGCTAGGGAACATGAAAAGTAAAGAGGTGATTGGTGAAAGCCAACATGGCTTCACCAAGGGCAAGTCATGCCTGACAAATTTGGTGGCCTTTTCCAATGAAGTTACAATGTCAGTGGATAAGGGAAGAAGAACTGATGTCAACTACTTGGACTTGTGCAAAGCATTTGACAGTATCCCACACAACTTCCTTGTTTCTGAATTAGAGTCATAGATTTGATGGATGGACCACATGGTGGATAAGGAATTTGCTGGATGGTCTCATTGAAAGAGTTGTGTTCAATGGCTTGATGTCCAAGTGGAGGCAGTGGTGAGTGGCATTCCTGAGGGGTCTGTATTGGGACTGGTGATGTTTAACATCTTTGTTGGTGACAAGGACAGAGGAATTGAGTGCATCCTCAGCAAGTTTCTTGAACTGTTTGAGGAGATACTTGAATATCAAGAAGGTCTTCTGGACCACTCTACTCTCCAGAGTCACATGTCATGTGCTTTCAAACAGATCCCTGAAGATGAAATTCTGTTCTTTTACATCTAGGGTTGTGCTCCTGTTTTTTGCTTTGTTCCCATTTCTTAGGATCCTGGATTCTCAAGGTCACTGCAGACAAGGCTGTTTCTGACTTTCACACCTTCAACCAGTTCTTCCTTATTTTAAGTATCAGATCCTGCACTTATTGGATCCTTGATCACCTGTGCCATGAGATTATTAATGCACTTTAGAAATCTCCCAGAAGGCTTGTGACCTGGTATATTGTCCCTTCAGCAGATACCTGGGTGATTAGTAACTCTGATTCTAGTCTGAAAATTCTGTGAAAAACCTTTTCATCTCTATTTTAATTGGGTCATGGGGAAATCGATTATTTCATTCCATTATGAAAGAACTTTAAATCCCATTGGATTTGGTGATTAATGTCTACCAGAATCACAGAATCACTTAGGTTATAAAGACCTCATCAACTAAGGAAGTCTGGTGAAGTCCCCACTGACTGGAAAAAAGGAAACATAACCCCCATTTTCAAGAAGGGAAAGAGGGAGGAGCCGGGGAACTATAGGTCAGTCAGTCTCACTTCCGTGCCCAGTAAGATCATGGAGCAGATCCTTCTGGAGGCACTGCTGAGGCAGAAGAATAACAAAGAGGTGATTGGGTACAATCAACATGGCTTCACCAAGGGCAAATCATGCCTGACAAACCTGGTGGCCTTCTATGAGAAGGTCACAACATTAATAGACAAGGGTAGAGCAACTGATGTCATTTACCTGGACCTGAGCAAAGCCTTTGACACTGTCCCACACGACATCCTGGTCTCCAAGCTTGTAAAATATGGGTTCGATGGATAGACAACTCAGTGGATAAAGAACTGGCTTGATGGCCGCACCCAAAGAGTGGCTGTCAATGGGTCCATGTCCA
>VYZX01026962.1:11152-39430 GCA_013401335.1 Brachypteracias leptosomus
GAAGATGTCCCTGCCCATGGCAGGGGGGTTGGAACTAGATGATCTTTAAGGTCCCTTCCAACCCTGACAATTCTATGATTCTATGATTCTATCAAGTCCAGCCATTAACTTAACACTGAAGCACTGCTAAACTATGTCCCTAAGTATTACATCTACATGTTTTTTAAATACTTTAGGGATGGTGACTCCATCACTTCCCTTGACAGCCTGTTCCAGGGCTTTTGCCAAGCTTTTGGTGAAGAAATAATTTCCTAACACCCAATCCGAGCCTCTCCTGGCACATCCTGAGGCCATTTCCTCCTGCCCTATTGCTTAGAACTTGTGAAAAGAGACCAACACCCACCTCCCTACAACCTCCTTTCAGGTAGTTGTAGAGTGATAAGGATTCCTGAGCTTCCTTTTCTCCAGAATAAACAACCCCAGTTCCCTCAGCTGCTCCTCAAAGACTTGTTCGTGAGACCCTTCACCAGCTTGTTGCATTTCTTTGGACGTGCTCCAGCACATCAGTGTCATTCTTGTAGTGATGTATCCAAACTGGACACAGTATTCCAGGTGTGGCCTCACTAGTGCCGAGTACAGGGGGACGATTGCTTCCCTAGTCCTGCTGGCCACACTATTTCTGGTACAGGCCAGGATACCGTTGTGCTTCTTGGCCACCTGGGCATACTNCAACCCTGACAATTCTATGATTCTATGATTCTATCAAGTCCAGCCATTAACTTAACACTGAAGCACTGCTAAACTATGTCCCTAAGTATTACATCTACATGTTTTTTAAATACTTTAGGGATGGTGACTCCATCACTTCCCTTGACAGCCTGTTCCAGGGCTTTTGCCAAGCTTTTGGTGAAGAAATAATTTCCTAACACCCAATCCGAGCCTCTCCTGGCACATCCTGAGGCCATTTCCTCCTGCCCTATTGCTTAGAACTTGTGAAAAGAGACCAACACCCACCTCCCTACANAACTTGTGAAAAGAGCCCAACACCCACCTCCCTACAACCTCCTTGCAGGTAGTTGTAGAGTGATAAGGTTTCCTGAGCTTCCTTTTCTCCAGAATAAACAACCCCAGTTCCCTCAGCTGCTCCTCAAAGACTTGTTCGTGAGACCCTTCACCAGCTTGTTGCATTTCTTTGGACGTGCTCCAGCACATCAGTGTCCTTCTTGTAGTGATGTATCCAAACTGGACACAGTATTCCAGGTGTGGCCTCACTAGTGCCGAGTACAGGGGGACGATTGCTTCCCTAGTCCTGCTGGCCACACTATTTCTGGTACAGGCCAGGATACCGTTGTGCTTCTTGGCCACCTGGGCATACTGCTGGCTCATATTCAGCTGGCTGTTGGCCAACATCCCCAGGTCCTTTTCTGCCAAGCAGCTTTCCATCTACTCTTCCCCAAGCCTGTAGCATTGCATGGGGTTGTTGTGACCCAACTGCAGTACTCAGCACTTGACCCTGGCCCATCAATCCAGCCTGTCCAGATCTCTCTGTAGAGCCTCCCTACCTTCAAGCAGATCAACACACTCGTCTAACTTAGTGTTGTCTGCAAACTTACTTAATGTTCACTCTATCTGACCTTACCTGCTTTCAAGTTAGGTATCTAGTCTAAAGGAGTTTGTCTGTATAAGTATGTGGATTTATGGAACTGAAAATTGATACAGTACTCAGACTATAATTGCTCGCTAGGCCTTTTTGCCATTCAGCTAGAAGTTGACAGCTTGTCTTTAGGTTACTACTGAGGTCAGTGTTAAATGACAACCATTTTGAAAAGATAAAAGAACAGACTTGCAAAAAAACCCCTGTTTATTTCTCATAATTTTCCCCATTGATAACTCCCTTCTGTTGCAATTATTGCAACTTCAAATCTGTTTGAAAATTCAAGGTTCTGATGCTATGAACCTTAATGATAAGGAATACATTTTATAAAATTTTTTATTACCATAAAAAAAAATAGTGCAAAGATTGACAAAGAGGTTTGAATTTTCAACAAATTTCTCTTTCTTATGTTCTGTTAGTATGGCATACCTTCCAATCTCCTGTTGAATGCAGAATTTGAAAAATTAGATTTTGTTGGTAATCTTATGTAATCAAATTTTATGTCAAATCTGACATTCTGTTAAATCGAATTCCGTCTAGGGGCAAATGCTGACTTTTAACTCAAAAAGATACTCTGAAGTTGAGCTTGAAATTGACAGAGTAAATTCTTGTCTGCCCTTCAGTGTCCTGAAGACAAAATGAGGGCATAATTGAACCTCTATTCCTCAAGGTATCATCCACCAGAATTTAAACTTTTTACTTGACAGAATAAAAGATGCTACACGTTACCATATTCCCTATAAAAAACAAGGATAGTTGTTATTTTTACCTACATTATTGTTTGGTTTAGGAATCATAGAATCATGGAATCTATGATTCTATATTGTTATCTGTTTTAAGAATGTAACATACTTTATTTTTATTACCAATGCTGCCTAGAGAGTATTTATAATTATAAGCAAATTCAGCTTAGCATAATAAAGCAAAATTAGGTAACACACAAAAATCACAGTAATTTTCATAGTAGTTTATTTTGGATTGCATTTACCATTGTAGGATGAACTAAATCATCCTAAAGGAAGAGAAGACTGGTAAATCCTACCTCATTTGAGACTTTCAGTGTAACAACATATGATTTGAAAATCAGCACAAGAAATAAATTCTACCAATCTGTGGTTTTGTTTGCACAAGTATAGTATTCCAGGAACAGATTTATATGTGAAAAAATACAGTTGTGGGCTTTTTTCTTCAAGCCTGTGACAGCTGGTCAACTTTGACTTCAGTAAAGTTGTTCCACTTGCTAGATAACATTTATATTTAAAATAGAGATATATTTTTGTTTCCCACTTTACAATGTTATTTTGTTTACCTGCAAGCATAACTGTCTCATAACTATGTAAAATAATCATTCACCACAAAGACTTGAAGATTTGATTTTTCACTAAGGTACAAGACATAAAAAGAAGCATTTTATGATGGTCGTCAGAAAAACTAAATACTTCTGCCTCTTCTGTCTCATCAGTGGTCATTTTGACATGAGCTTTATATTTTGTATACTGACTGTCCCAGTGAAAGTTCCTGTAAAGCCTGCTGGTAGAATGGAGGGGGGTTTTAATAAATGGTTAAGGTACATTCCTGACCAATAATTTTGTTGCATTTCTGCCATTCTCCATCTTTAAAGTAGAGGCCCATACTTGAAAATAATATTGAAGGCTGATATTCTCAGCTTTTACCAATATTTTTGTTATGTCCTTTTTTCCTAAGACAAGTCAAATATTTCAGTAATATCCCTCATAGACTGAATTTCATTGCTATCAATTATTGATTTTAAAGAAATACCAAGTGGTTCAAGGTAGCATATCTTCTACGTATATTTCCTTTTAGAATTTAAACCTTAAAAGAATGGGACTAATGAGGGATGCTTACAAACTTTGTCATTTCAATAATCGCACATTTAAACAGGATCAGATGTTTAATGGTCATGGTAATCTCTAATGTATGTTCAGTATTTCATTGTTACATGTATTACAAATATGTTGGTAATTAGATATGTGAATAGATTGTTCATTTTTCATGCTGTAACATTCACAAAGCATTTCTAAAGTACTGTATAATTCAGAACATTCTAAGACCTTCCTGTTTAACTGCATCTCTTATCAAAAGTGATGTAAATAATAACTAGCGTAATTTTCAGAATCGAGAATAACCAGAAAATCTCATTTTCCAAAGAAAGTTTTAGGATTAATAATCACATTACAGAAACAGTTTCAATGCACTGTTGATAATTGCAATAGTTATTCATTACTTTTTTAGTGACTGATGTTGCTAATTGCAGTTATTATTTTATATGAATTTACTGTCACAATTTACTGGGTTTTCTAAAGGCAATGAGCTGTGGATTCACAGGAATTAAGGTACACATTATAAAACATAATGAAGGCACATTTCATTCCTTTTTGGATTTAGATTTGGCTTTGTGCTATGATTTTACAATTCCAAGTTTCAAGTAGTCTCTGTGTTTCTGCAAGAAAAATAGCAAGATTAAAGTTCTATTAGTCTGTGTAACCCAATTCCCTTTTTCTGGGTACATGTGCTTTGAAACTTATATGATTTGCCTTTCAGCAATGTTACAGCTAAAGCATTCATAAGTGTTTTTATTATATCATGGAAATTCTAAACTTCATTTAACCTAAATTTTCAGAATTTTGCTAAGCTCTTTAGAACTCTCCCTTCATGTATTAAAGGAGATACTTTTTTAATGGCTCATACTGATCCTTTCAAGTGTTCCATAGTCCTTTTTTTATGTGTGCTGCATTGTATTCCAAGTACTGTTGATGCAATTGCTTATTCACTGCAGTTTCTCTAGATAGTTTCTACTCCATGATCTCACGTGATACACTGTTTGATCTTCACCTGTGGATTGGTCAGACTGTGTGAAACAGGACAGATTTCAAAATATTTGACTCTTCCCTCTGTTCAAGTGAAGAAGCAGGATGCAGAGCCCTTCTGATCTCCTTGGGAGAAAGAACAGTTCTTTCACATACATGATAGTACAGAGATTTCAGTACTACTGAAGAGACACTAGGAATCCTACCTGAAACAATGCCAATATCTGTGACTTGAAGGAAAAAAGAAGTCACCGGCTTACAGAGGGAATAATAAACTTTTACAATTAAAAATAGTCTTGTATATTGAAAAATAATTTTAAAATATTGTTCAATATTTTGATCATTTCAATATTTATCTATTTATTCATTTATTTCTGAAGTACATAAAATCCATTAGTTCATTATATGGCCACCCAATGATTCACACAGAGACAACTGTTTTCTGTTACTTTTGCACAGCACATGGAACTATAGCAATAGAGTATATTGCCAAATAACTTATGAAGGTGACATGTTGTCTTCTTCCTAAGAAATGAGACGATAGTAAATGTTCACACTGTTATATTTGTGAGTTCTGAAGAGCTAAACAAAAAAAAAAATCTCTGAAGATAAAGCAATTTTTTAAAATTCTCTTCCTCCAGCCTGTTGTCGCTTAAGTGGAAGATCAATACAAAAATAAAATTGATTCAGTGTGCTTGTACCTGTTCACAATACTCTACAGAATTGCTTTAGCTGAAAGCATTAGGAAGTGCTATTTGCTCTGTAGATATTGAAAATCAGTTAAAATTAAAATTCAGTAGGCAGGTAGACAGTTACTCTTTTCATGAGTGTCCAAAAAAGTAGTGGTGGAGGGAAGGGGAAGGAAATGTATCTCCCAACAAGCCACTTTGAGAGCCAGCTCTCTTTAATACACCTCATGAGTGCCAGTAATTGTAGAGGAATCAAAGGACAGGCCTCCACAAAGAATGAAACATGCAGTGAAGTTGTCCAGACTGCTGCTGGGTTAGCTACATTTTCTCCTTTGTGCTGAGCAGGAGGGAACAGTTGTTCTTGGTGTAGGTGATCAGCTCCTAGCTCAGCAGCAAACTTCCTATGTGGTTTTAAAGAGTTTGGTTAATTTTAGCCTGTTGTTTAGTTTGCACAGCTATAAAGTAGGAGTAGTATTTACCTATCTCAGAAAGTTGTTCAAAATATTAAATGCTCTGAGGCCAAATGAAGTATTTAAAAAACCCTGGCTTTGAGATCCTGATGCATGATCTGTATTTTGTACTATAGTCAGTCCAGCTCTGCAACTCAAAATCATCGCAGGACCTCAAGTATGCTAACTTGAGATCTCTGCTTCATAAAGTTCATTGGAAATCCTTTTTTCATGGGGACTGAGGGAAGGAAGAAACAGCAATGGTCATTCTGTGTTTTAATATTTTCTTTTAATTGCTATAATTTCTTTTTTTTCTAACTTTTTTCTTTCTAAATAAATTTCAGGAAGTTATTTAATATATAGTTTGCACTTATGCAGAGAAGAAGGAACAAAACACGACATCAGACAGATGATTGTTTCGAAACTAGTCAGTTTAGGTCTAGTTTCACATAATGGTAGTAAAATTGAATCACTTTATTAAGAGAGCACTGAGTAAAATTTACACATACATTCATTAAATAGTCCTCTTTAGTCAGGTTAGAGAGAGATACATGTGAGCTGCATCTTTCTGAAAGTCTGAAAGAAACTTATTTAAGGGACACAGTTGAGGAAGGAAGGTATTTCTCTCCCTTTGACTGAAGTACATCAATTATTTGATGAATTTATATTCTGGAATGTAGTTAATTCAGGTGGGAGAAGCTTTTTTATTAATCTCTCCACCACATTTACTATCCTTATTATCCCTTGCTTGTTCTTTGAAGCACACATTGACTAGCATTTTATTAGACCATAAACTACCCATGAAACTTTCTTCTCTGCTTGCTCACTGTTGTGTACTGCTTGCCATTTTTCCCACCCTCTTTAGCTTTCTTGATGTAATTTCTGTGTAATTACTGATGCTGATGTCACATTTGTGACACCTTCATCAAAAGATGTTTTACTGGGGTTGCTCTGTGTCGAATACAGTCAGTTTCAGCCAGCTCCATCCGACCCACCGCAGGGCACAGCTGAGCCCAGCAGCCAAGGTGGTGGCATCTCTGTTGAGAAAAATTTAAGGAAGGGCAAAACACTACACATGCAGAATGAGAAATGAGGGCAGAAAAAAAGGAAAACAATTGTGTGAGCACCAAGCTCAAAGAAGGAGGAGAGGAGGTGCTGCAGGTGCCAGAGCAAAGATTCCCCTGCAGCCTGTGGAGAGACCGTGCCAGAGCAGATACACTGCAGCCTGTGGGCTTGCAGCAAGCGGCTATTTCATGAAGGAACTGCAGCCAGTGGAAAGCTGATGCTGGAGCAGGGGAAAAGTGTGAGAGGGGAGGAATAGCAGACAGGAGCTATTATGGACTAACTGCAAGCCTCCATTCTCAATCCTCCTCCTGCACTGCTTGGGGTGGAGAGATACAGGAGTTGGGAATGGAGTAAAGCTAAGTCTGGAAGGAAGGGGGTTAGGGAGAAGGTGTTTTAATTTTTTTCTTTGCTTCTTACCATCTAAATCTATTTAACTGGCAATAAATTAAGTTAATTTTCCATACATCAAGTCTGTTTTGCCCATGATGGTAATTGATAAATGATCTCCCTGTTCTTATCTCGACCCAGGAGCTTCATCATCTTATTCCCCCACCCCTGCTGTCATGTTGAGGGAGCGTGAGAAACAGGCTGAGCTGGCAGCCAGCCAAGGTCAATCCACCACAGAAGGAACTGTGAAGTGATACAGAAAGTGATTTTCTCTAAGTGAACTGTAATAAACAGACATGTAATGTGGAGG
The DNA here is from genome assembly GCA_013401335.1 of Brachypteracias leptosomus. NCBI lineage: Eukaryota > Metazoa > Chordata > Aves > Coraciiformes > Brachypteraciidae > Brachypteracias > Brachypteracias leptosomus. Next base: position 18,475 of record VYZX01026962.1, read on the forward strand.
TTTGGAGTACATGAAGATAAAATTCTTTACCATGTGTTCCTTGGGATATGTGTCCTTGTGGCTTTTCTTCTACAGCTTCTATGCAGTTTGCAGTGCTGGTCAGCCTTTTCCATTGACGGTGGATATGTCTTCCTGTTGAACTGGTGGGTTTTATTGAGAACACCAGGAAGTAGGGATCTATACGTTGTCAGAGAAATTGTTTTATCCCCCCTACAGTTCACATTGTCTTGTCAGACCTGCCACCACCTAGGGAACTAGTAATAATGAAAGATGTGAATGTGGGAGCGATAATGTAGCATGCTGTGTTGTTACTAAATTACTCAGCAGCTGTTGAAAACATCTTCAGAAAATACATTTTCCCTTGCATTTGAATACATTTTATGTAAATCTGATAGGTGGTTTGGCCCCTGGGTTTTATTCCCAGCACTGTCAGAAACAATCTTCTGCAACCCCTTTGTTCACCCATCTGGAAAATAACAGGATTATACTTGCCTGCCTTCTGGGGGAGAGTGTAAGGTTTGCTCAATGGCAAATGTGAAAAATACAAATCTAAACACCAGTCTGTGGTTGACATAGACAAGACATGATCTGAGCTTTTCTTTCCTTGGCTGAAGTAGATGAAAAGCACTCTTCCTGAACCAGCCAAAGAGAAAAGTGTTTATTATTAAGATTGTGAGTTCTTCCTTCACCTTTAACAGAAGAGGAGCATATATAGGTTTGTTTTAGTGAATTTATTTGGACCAAGTAATTTCCTCTATAATCTTTCCATAGAATCCCTTTTATCCCAGATTTCTAACCATATTTCATGTAGGTAGTGAATCTGGCACTTCTATCATAGCACTTTGTAAATGGTGTTTCTTCAATTCCTATGTAAAGCAACATGTACACAAGCAGTGTTACTGAAAACATAAGGTGGAGATATGTAGGATAAAACAGGCTCACAGTGACACGAGTGGAGTTTGCTGGTTGCTTGATGCAGGCAATAACCTCAACAGCAGCCTATGCCAAATGTATGCACATGTTTTTCAGGTTTAGAACTCAGTGTGGTGATGTGCTGAGCTTTTCCCAGCCAGTGAAGCAGTATTGCCGGTTTTCTAAATTCCCAGTTCCTGCTCCAAGGTCTAAGAATGCTTTATAAAGCCTAAATTATTTCCTATTAATCTCAAAATTTAAGCCAGAAAGTTTTGGGGTTTGTTTTGTTTTTTTCCAAAACATAGAGCACATACTATTAAGTAAGGGAAACTCTCTACTTAATAATAGAGAAAAGTGGAAGATTTTGCCATTTGCTTTGTCTCTAATAAAAATTGCAATAAAATCTTAGAATGGTAAAAAGTAATCCTACGGCATTTAAGTGTTCACAAATTCCAGCACATAAAACATTCATTCATACTGAGTGACAAATGTGTATATATTATTGCACATGATTTCAGGAAAAAAAAGTATTTTGAGCCAATATAACATCTATGACACTTTATTTTCTTATGAATTTTACACTGACCAGCATTCTACAGTTTCTGGAGTTAATGTATTCCCTATAAAAGCCCTCTTTGCTTGGGAAGGTAGTGTCAGTCTTACTGGGCAGACAATTGTAAAGAAGGCTGATTAGCTTAGTCTAATGATCTCTGAACTGCTGCAGAAATTCTGCTGATCTGACTAAAAAGTCATCTTTTGGAGGATGAAGCATGGAATTGTTCAATTTAAATTCATGCTGAGCTAGAAGAACCTAGTATATCTCATTTCACCTTACACAAGTGAACTCCAGAACACCAGAACTCAATATGAAACAAGTTTTTGCCACCTGCGACTTTCACAGCATGATGCTGCTGCATCTTCAGCTGATGAAATAAATTAATTGCCTAATAACTAGGAAGATTGTAGATACGTATTCTATACTTGTCAAATCTTATTGCATACCTTTAAACAAAAGGAAGATAAAAATTCAGAGGTTCTGTTCTTCCAAAGTTCATATTCAGTCATTTAAGATATTTTAGATGTCAGCAGCTGAGAGAATCCATGCTTGTTTTAATCCCATGTAATTGAGAATTGTTTTTTATGGGCTCCAAAGTACTTCTCCTCCTATAAAAATAGTGGGCTTTAAATTATTACCATGGGTGGAGGACAACTAAATTCCAAAATGTTGAGGTGATCAAAGATGAGTATTAAAAACTTTGCCTAACAAGCTTCTTACCCTGTCCTTTGCAGTGTTCCCTCTGAAAATATTCATGTTGTTTATTTACATTAGTACAGAGTTGGTTTCTGATTCAAGTGAAATCTCTACCTACTCAAACTGTTACATCAACATTCAACAGTGACAACAGAAGACATACACAGAATTTCCTTTGCTCCCCCAACCCTTCCTGAATAAGAAAAGCATGATAAAAGGAAGACAGTGACAAGAAAATAAAGCTAACTAATCATGCAGTAGATTTTCCATAATAGATTCCCCACACAATTTATTCTGTTTATCTAATTATATGCAGCACATATTACAGTTGAGTCATCATCAGGATGCACCCAGCTATTCATATGCCAGGCACAGGTGTTTGGGTTTTTTTTTTTTCCTTCCTGACCTGACAGTAGCCTATTTTTGTTATTATTTTTTTAATTTAAAAAACAATCCAATAACTGTTGACTGAAAGCAGTGGTAAGATTAGCTGATATAATCCTGATCACCCTATTTTTCTCCCACTCCCTTCCTCTGGCTTGCAAATGAAAGGCACATGCATAATAGGAGAAGTTTTCCAGATTTGTCATTAAGCAAAGCACTTAGTATTGACTGAAAACAGACAAATATTTGACTGCTGCAATTTAATCAATACAGTGGGTATGTTCTTTAAAAGTAAGTTGAGTTTAGATTGATTCTTCTTAGTTTCTGGTAAATTCATATAGGAATGATTACTTAGTAGATATAACCATGACAAGCAAATAACTTGCTCTCATTATCTGATACATTTGGCATGCTTAGGAAATGATCTTGAGCAAGTCTTTTTATCTCTCTTTATTTCAGCTCCTTCCCTGTGATATAAGATTTACAGAGATCTCGCTATTACAAAATGCATTAATAGCCACAAAGTACTGAGATGTATAGCTGAAGATTAAAATAATCTAAACAAATAGCTCATGTCTGTTAGGTGAAGGTGTTTCCTAAAATACACTACTATTCAGTTAAAATGTTTAAAAAGGGTTGACTTTGCTTTAACCTACTCCTGTCCTTGCTGTCCTTTCAGCAAGTCTTTCGTCATTGTTTCCCATAATACTATATATCCAGATCAGCCAAATGAGTGGAAAATTTGGTGGTCAGCAGAGCATAGTCTAGCTGGCAGTCAGTTACTTGTGGCATCCCTTAGTGCTCAATACTGTGACCGAAAGAAATAATGAAGTAGTTCATTGGGTCCTTCAGAGGAGAAGAATCTTCTACCATGGCCTCCTAGGGATTGTTTCATGGACATGTCAGAAGTATACTGCTATGAATGCTCTTCTGACCAGATGAGAAGCATTTTTATTATACCACATTCTTAGAAATTATCCTTTTTTTTCCTTGCCTATTTAAATCTGAAGCACAACTTTCCTCTTGTAAGTATATGGTACGTAGGGTGGGATACAGTGATATATTTAGTTTGATCACTTTTTAATTAGCTTTTTTTGTTCTTGCTATTTTGGTGTTTAGAGCTTGAGAGAGTGACTTGAAATGAAAGATAAGGCTTTCTTTTTTTTTTTTTTTTCTATTCTAAATCAAGACTTCTTTTTCTATAAGCAATTTAATGAATCTCTACTAATCATCATTGAATCCTGTGAGTAAAATGAAACCCACAAAGTGACCATTTTGTCAACCTGTTTTCTGTAGTGCTCAGTATCCTATATCTATTGCAGTAAAAAAAAAAGCAAACATAAAATAACCTTTGGAGAGGTAATGCTGTAATGCTACCAGGTAGAATCATGAATACACACACACAGAAAACAGTGTTGAAATGTAAAAATCAGTATATAGTTTGGCTTTATGGTGGGTGTCCAGGTTTCAGCTCAGATAGAGATAATTTTCGTTCTTAGTAGCTAGAATAGTGCCATGTTTTGGATTCAGTATGAGAAAAATGTTTATAATATACTACTGTTTTTAATTGTTGCTAAGGTATCAAGGACTTTCCAACTTCCCATGTTTTGTTAGTNTGTACTTTTCTTGGGTCTTTTTTTTGTTATATTTCATTACAATTATTATCATATTTTGTTATAATTGTTTTATTTTAGTTTAGATATTAAAGTGTTCTTATCTCAGTCCACAAGCTTTTCTTTTTTCCAATTCTCCTCCTCATCCCACTGAAAGGGGGAAGGAGTGAGTGAGAGGCTTCATGGTGTTTAGTTACTGGCTGAGGTTAAACCACAACAGCAGGCTTTATTAAAAGAGCGTCTGCTTTTAGGCCCCTGTTAGGACCCTTAGGTGTTAAAAGTGTCTAAAAATTGTCTGTCCTTCAGGCTCATTCAGANGTGTGCAGGAGCATAAGAAGCTGGGAGGGAGCATGGCCTGGACAGCTGACCTGAACTAGCCAAAGGGATATTCCATACCATAGAACATCATGGTCAATGTATGAAGTGGGGGAACTTGGCCAGGGGGCAGATCACTGCTCAGGTCAGCAGGTGGTGAGCAATTGNTGAAAGGGGGAAGGAGTGAGTGAGAGGCTTCATGGTGTTTAGTTACTGGCTGAGGTTAAACCACAACAGCAGGCTTTATTAAAAGAGCGTCTGCTTTTAGGCCCCTGTTAGGACACTTAGGTGTTAAAAGTGTCTAAAAATTGTCTGTCCTTCAGGCTCATTCAGACCACTTCAGTGAATTCTTTATTTCATCTGTTGACTGCAGAGACAGCCAAGCACATCTGTGACAACATGTCTCTCCTACATGTTGAGTTGCAGAATTTAGTATCAATTGGTAGGGAGTAGGACAGTGTATGGGACAGGCCTGACTCATACCCACGCATTTGGGTTTCTCTCCATTTTAGGATACTTAACATTGATTCTCCCAATACAGAAAAAAAGTTTAATAAAACCAGAGAGAAGCTAGAAGCAGCTTAGTCTAGTGAGGTAGAATATTTCTGTATCCGCTGCACTTCATGTGTATTATTCAGTGACTTTAATGACTTCAAAGTATGTAAGAAGTTCTTGGGCCAGGTGAGTCCCCTTCACAGTAATACAAGCTCAAGTTCATTCTTGTGTTTCTTCCTGTGACCCAGCAAATTATACATTCCTTTCTGTGTAGTGGCCTGCCTTCAATGAGAAGGCTGGGAAGTGGTCCTACTCCGTCTCAGTCTATTTTAGTTTCCAACTGGATGACCACTGGAGTGAGCATTCTGATGCTCTTTGGTTGAAGGAGACTAAACAGAGGGTCTCCTACTAACCAAATCACTTTTTTTAATAGAAAATGGGCATCTGCCTTTTTTCACTATTTTGTACACTTGTCTTAGCACGTATATGTTTATTATGCACACTTAACAGGTCATACTCATTAGCAGAATAAGGAAAGGGTTTGGGCACCTTATTGTCTATCTGTAAGCTGTAGGAGACCCAAGGAAGAAATTAACAATGAGCTGTTCAGGGTAGGAGTATCTGGAGCATGTATGTGGTTACATACTAAAAGACCCTTCTTAGGCACCATCTTGAGCTTCCTCCTATAGCTGACCTTCCTGCGAGCAGGGGAGTTGGATGAAACCATCTCCAGAGGTCCTTCTAAGCTGAATTCTGTGATAATTGTGAGGTGAAAGAAGGTCTGTCAAACTTTGGGTCTCAGAATAAAGCATAGATGCCTGATTTACCCTGCTGATCCTGGACAGTATGTGTCAAAATGGGTTTTGAGTTTGTTTTTCTAAATCTACTTTTTCCAAAGCTTGCTTGCACACAATGTTAAATGTTTTGCATACTGCATATTTCAGAGCTCTTCAACAATCCGTATGTATTTTTATTTAAATGGATATTATCCTTTTACTTTTCTATCAGACGGGCTCTGAGGAATTCAGTCTGTTTTATGATCTGTGTCCATGGAACTAGGGGTTATGTGCAGGCAGATCTCTGACATCATCAAGCCTACCCTTGGTCTGCTGTTGGTTTACAGTTTGACACAGGGCAAGTCATTTTACTTCTTTGGAAAATGGGAAAATTAATAATGAACTTATTCATAGGGCTATTGCAAAGATTGGTTAGCTAGTAAGTCCTCAGTCCACTCTACAAGTTTCAATATGCATTTACAAACCAGAATTTTTATTTACATGGACTGCCTAATTGCTCTATATGTCACTGTATTGTCACACTCATACATAGTGTCACAGGGGCAGCCCCACATTGCCTGCATTCTCCACCAGTTTGTCAAAATGCAGCCATGGTGCTGAAACACGAGGATCAGCTTGTGGCTTCCTCTGCCTTTAGTGCCTTCTGTGTGCACACTGTACACCAGATTTAATCTAGAAGTTCTTGATTGATTAACATGGTTGTGATCATGCCAGGAAAGAGAAGATAGTTCACTTAATTCAATGCTTATCTTATTAACTAATATTAAGAAACTAATAATAATCAAAATTAGAAAGGCAAGAATACCAAAGAAAACGTTACTTATACAGCAGTACCTACTAATAACACAGCACATGCACATCTTACTCAGGCATGACCTGTAACAGTTGCATGTCATCTGTAGCCCATGCCACAGCCGCAGAAGGGAGGCGTGCACCATGATAACCATCATCCTGGCAGGGCCCTGAATGCATCCTCCCTCCTGGGGTCTGGCCCCTGGTGTGCTCAGAGCCTACACAATACAGGACACCCTTCCCACTGGGGACCGTGGGGAATTGCTTCCTGACAGTGCTGTGATGTAAACACAGCCAGGGCTGATCCCAGTCTACTAGGAGCTGCTTTCAGCTGAGGCTCCACCACTGTGCTTGGCCTGAGACACTGTCCCACCAGACCCTGGCTGTTCCTGGTTTTGGCCATATACCCCATCAATTTAAGTCCCAACCTGAGTCCCAATCCATGAGCTGACCTCTCAGCCTGGATTCTCAGCATGTGTTCTCCAGCAGGAGGCACTGTTTCAATATGATCCTAGTAAGAAAAGCACTCAAACTCTGTAAAGTATCATTTAAAATGCTATTTATTAGGACAAACACTTTAAAGAAGAGGATAGTACAGACATCTTACATTCTTTCAGATGCTGGTAGCTCTGGGTGGTGCAGCATCAAATGGGTCTTTGATCAGTGCACAGTGCAGATCACACCTGTAAAAGGATTATTCCATTTTCATCATTCAAGCTATTATTGGATTTTCTTGTAAGAAAACTACTCTGTTCATCCTTACCTGAGCTGCCCTGTTACAGTATTTCCTTCCATGAGGCCATATTTTCATGCACAAGTTGAACCTACTGGTGGTGGCTCCTCTAGGGTGTTCAGAGCACCTTTTCTTCCACCGAAGTTTATGAAGTAGTACCATGGTGGGTTTATATAAGCAGTCTCAGCATCTGAGCACTACATGGTCACTCAGTCAAGTCATAATTTCAGAGATTTCCTCCAAACAGTCCTTTCATCTCCTGTTGCTGGTTCCTTCCTCATGTTACTTTTGGTACCATTCTCCAGGCAAATTTATTTTTGTGTCACTACTATAGCTAATCTCCAGGCAAACATGGTTGACGTCTCCCCACTGATCGTACTTAGTGACCCACTTCCTTACAACTAACAACCATGAACACCTCTGCCTAGCACTTGTCTCTGACAAGTTTGTGGTGACCAGAGAGGACCATCCAGACTATCTCACACAGTGAGATCTAAAAATAATCTGTCTCATGTGAATAATCCTGTTTAGTTTCATGAACTGAATACTGACGGATGAATCCGTCACTTGAATAAAAAGTTTTAATATTAGCTTTGGTTATTTTATAATTAACTGTTAAACTATCTCAAACCAATGGTTTCAGCAGTTACTGGAGCTGTGTTCTATGTGTGTATTTTTCTCCCTGTGGTATTTGTCTATTATGAGCAATTCTCTTATATAGACACTGGAGGACTCAGGCTTTCAAAACGCTTCGTATATTTCAGAACATAAAGGTAAATATGTCTTGTTATAACAAATACAGTATATGTCATATGTATACTTAGGAACTCAGTAATTTGTTTTGTAGTTCCCAAAAACTTCGTAATGTGTTTTTGCCAAAAAGACAGGCAGTCCAAACATTTTAACATTCTTAGGTTTACACTAAAAGTATGATTTACTACTAAATAGATCAATTTAAGGGTAAGATCAAACCAAATGAGATTTATTCCTGCTATGCAAACAAATCTGAATTAATTCACATTTCCAAGTGGGAATTTTCATATTATTTAACAGGATAGTTAAATTGACTCTGATTTAATTTGTGCGTATAACCTATGCTGTTGCAAATCAGAGACTGCTTAATCTGAAATGAATTTTTATCAGTTAAAAATATTTGTTCTGGTAAATTGAAACTTTATTCCGTGCTTGAATTTTTACCTAGATTATCTACACACACTGAACATCCTTTGAAATGAAATAGTTAATCTCCTTTTTTTTTTGTAGTGAAATATTTTCTAATATTTTCAAATTTGTGTGTATTGCATTCAGAATATATTTGAGTGAAAAAGTGGACATAAAAATGAAAAAATAAAACATCTCACTTCTAAGGAAAATCAGGTTGTACATGCACAGCAACAGTCATTGCGGTGTCTGTTTACACTTCCAAAGTTTTCTTAACAACTTACATTCATGAAATACAACCTTGTTAAAAGGCTACTCTCTTACATAAGATTTTCTTTACCCATGAAGAAATGTAGCATGTTTCACATCACGCAAAACTGGCCTTTTCCATGAACACCTTATACTTGCTATTTCCAGAGTCTGATGAAAGTAAGCTATCTTGTTTACAAAACAGAAAACTTAGCAAAAGGTGGCCTATGAACACCCATTGACTCATACATGCTAAATGTATTATGTTTATCTTCTTTTTTTTTTTTTTTTGTAGTTAATATTCATGAATCTTGTATGGTATTTATTTTCCAAATAGTACACTTCAGCTCAAATACACATTACTAATTGAAGTGATTGAAAAGAACAGGTGAAACATTAACGTAATGCATTATCAAATGTACATTTGGCCGTTTAAGTAGTCTCTCTTGAAGTACATCCAAATGACATTATAGTCTATATTTTACCTGTTTGTATTCAAATATATTTAAGAGTAGCTTTAAAGAAGATTGCAGTTAATATTTGTATAAACATATCACCGTAAAACAGTCTTTTTTTTTTTTTTTAATACTTAGTTATAGCTTAGCAAAATGTTTGTAGCTGTTCATGTTGGGTGCTGTGATTTCAACATTTTCAAGTACAAACTATGTATGAAAATATTATGAGAATCTTAATTTCTTTGACATAGCAATTCAAAAGCTTATTTTTTTTTGATGATAGGGAAAAACACAGCATATGTGTTATCACAAGCCAACTGCAACAAAATAATTTATTCATTTGGTCCAGATAAGGATGAGAGGACCCCTTTAATCAGTTTAGATGGTAACAGTAAACTTCAGGTTCTGTTCCATTCTAAAACTTCAGGTTCTTTTCTTTATTTATATATGCATTCTGAAAGCACAAATCAGATCCATTCTGCTCCGTTGTCTGTCAGAAGAAATAAGTATCAATCAAGAAATAGGTTTTTTTAAAATGCCATTAACCAATTACATTGCCTGGCAGTTAGGCTTCACAAACCAATAAATCTTAAGACTGGTAAGTGGGTGTGTCATTTAACATTTCTGCCTTCTATTATTGACTTTAGGTGGATTGTTCATGCTTTCTGAAAGCAGATTTTTAAGATGCTCAGCACTTTTACTAGAATGGTTACCTCTCATTTATCCAAAACCAGAGTTATTCTTACAGGTATTGAAGAGGACCTTAGGGTATTATGATGACAAGGATTCACCTTCTTTCCTACTTACTGTGTCAAAACAAGAAACAAAATGTCAGTGAGGGCTGGAGGAACAGAGATGACTCTCTTAACTTGTGTTACAATGTACTAAGACCAATCATTCATTTCCAGTTTCATCTGGGCTAGAAATGGTGTATTACCCTTCTGCAATATGCTCTCCAGGTCTGCTTGGCCCTTTATGACAGCATAAGGAAAAGAATAAAATGTTAGTAATAATTCTGGTCATACGTAGAAAACAATTATTTAGCAATAACATTTATTTGTACCTTCAATGAGACTAAAATAATAATTTGTTAAATTGAGAAATGCAGTGGAGAACTCAATATCATAAAACCATAGATTAGTTTGGGTTAGAAGCGACCTTGAAGATCATCTAGTTGCAATTCCCCTGCCATGGGCAGGAACATCTCCCACTACACCAGATTGCACAAAGCCCCATTCTGCCTTGTCTTAAACACATCCAGTGATGGAGCATCCACATCTTCCTTGAGAAACCTGTTTCAGTGTCTCACCACCCTCACAGTAAAGAATTTCTTCCTTACATCTAATCTAAATCTACTCTCTTTCAGTTTGAAACCATTACCCCTTGTACTATCACTACAAGCCCTTGTAAAAAGTCCCTCCCCGGTTTTCTTGTAGGCCCCCTTCAGATTCTGCTGCAATAAGTTCTCCCCAGAACCTTCTCTTCTCCGGGCTGAATAATCGCCACTCTCTCAGCCTGTCTGCATATCCAGGTGTTCCAGCTCTCTGATCATTTTTGTGTACCTCCTCTGGACCTGCTCCAAGAGGTCCATGTCCTTCTTATGTTGGGGGCTCCAGAGTTGGACACAGTGCTCTAGATGGGATCTCATTAGACCAATGTAGAGAGGAAGAATCACATCCCTTGACCTGGTGGCCATGGTTCTCTTGATGTAGCACAGGATACAGTCGGCTTTCTGGGCTGCACTCATGTTGGCTCATGTTGAGCTTTTCATCAGCCAGCACCCTCAAGTTTTTGTCCTCAGGACTGCTGTCAATCCATACTCCGTCCAGCCTGTATTTGTGCTTGTGCTCTTAAAATATCCTATTTTAAGAGGCTATCCTGGGATCCATATACCCAAACTTACATATTTTAATGTAATTCAACAGAATTAGTCATTCTTAGACCTTTATAGAAGAGTTGGATAGAGGATACTAGCAGTTGTTCTTGAATTACAAGTGAGATAAGGTGTCTACCTATTCCTTTTTTCCAACTAGGATGCTTCTGAGAAAGTGAAGAAGCAAATTACTTGAATGCCAACAGCAGAGCCCAAGAATAGGCTGTCAGAATATAACTATGAGAAGCAGGTACATAAAGTTTGCCTAAGTGACAATTAGGGCAACGTGACAGTAGCTTCAGGGTCCAAAGACTTAAGGTTACAAAGGATTAGAAGACATGAGTCTTGAAGACTCTGGAACCAAAATACCAATAATGATTTTTTCTTTTAAATTAAATGCATAAAGCTGAAATACCAGCAGGATATCTGTTGGTCATGAGACTAGCAAAGATGCCAGACTAAACCTTAGGGTTTGCATTAGCTGAAAATAGAAACCATTTATTCTTTACAGTCTCCCCAGAATTTCCATTATAAGTATATAAATTATTCCTTCTGTTGACATTCAGGTTAAAGAGTCAGTTCCTCATTAACTACATTGCTTAACCTATTTTTCTTAGTTCTCCCATGTAGAGGGGGTGTAGCAGTTCATTTTAGTCCATCTGAGTATGCAAAGGAAAATTAATTAGTGCTGCCTGGTAGAAGCAATACATGTTACTCATTATTGTATTTCTTCTATCTGTAATAGGCAAGAAAACAGAATTTTCTCAACTGGAGATCATTGCAGTATTACATTGTTATCTGTACAATATTGCATTGATAGGGTTTTATTCATGTGTCAGGTGGCTTCTTAATTTTCATTCATAGAATCAGATTTATGTGAGACACTAAGTGGAAAACTGTATCTGAAGATGGCTCAACATAATAATTCATTCCTATGTTCCAATGCAATACTAAGCTCCTAAAGCTAAAACCAGGAGGGTTGCTATGCTGCTGGGAGTGATAGCCCTCCTTAGGGGAAGGAAGTGTAAATGGTATGACATTACCTACTATGTCTCTTGCAAGAACATTTCCAGTGCTTTTTTGAAGCATTTTGCTGGCGCGGTGTTAGGACAACTGAATCCTCAAAATCTGTTTGAATTTCACAGAATCACAGAATGGTTCCAGTCTGTGCCTTTTGCCCCTTGTCCTGTCACTGGGCACCGCTGAAAAGAGTTTGGCTCCATCCTCTTGACACCCACCCTTTAGATATTTATAAGCATTAATAAGATCATAGAATCATAGAATGTTTTAGGCTGGAAGGGACCTCTAGAGGTCATCTGGTCCAACCTCCCTACACAAGCAGGGACATCTCTACCTAGGTCAGGCTGCTCAGAACCCCATCAAGTCTGACCTTGAATGACTCCAGGGATGGGGCCTCCACCACCTCCCTGGGCAGCCCATTCCACTGATCTACCATCCTCATGTTAAAGAACTTTTTTCTAATATCCAATCTAAATCTCTCCTTTCCTAGCTTAAAACCATTACTCCTGGTTCTATCGTTAAAAACCCTTTTGAAGAGACCTTTCCCCGCCTTTACATAGGGGCCCTTCAGATACTGGAAGGTCACTATAAGGTTGTCTCGGAGCCTTCTCTTCTCCAGGCTGAACAGCCCCAACTCTCTCAGCCTGTCTTCATACAAGAGATGCTCCATTCCTCTGATCATTTTGGTGGCCCTCCTCTGGACACACTCCAATATGTCTGCATCCTTCTTGTGCTGGGGGTTCCAGAACTGGACGCAGTACTCCAGGTGAGGTCTCAGCAGGGCAGAGTAGAGGGGCAGAATCACCTCTCTTGATCTGCTGGCCACACTTCTTTTGATGCAGTCCAGAATGTGATTGGCCTTCTGGGCTGCGATTGCACATTGGTGGCTCATACCAGTTTTTCATCCACCAGCATCCCCAGGTCCCTTTCCACAGGGCTGCTCTCCAGTATATCCTCTCCCAGCCTATGCTGAGTACTCCTGATAACTTTCTTTTCCCCAACATGCTTATAGATGACCTCCAGAATCAGCTATTCCATCATCCTTCCAGGTATGGAGGTGAGGCTGACTGACCTGTAATTTCCTGTGTCCTCCTTCTTGCCCTTTTTGAAAACCAGAGTGACATTGGCTTTGCTCCAGTCTTCGGGCACCTTTCCCATTCTCCATGATCTTTCAGTACTGATAGAGAGCAGCATAGTAACAACATCAGCCAGCTTCCTTAGCACTTGTGGGTGGATCCCATCAGGACTGTCATAGTTTAGACCAATCTGGGAGCTGAGAATCACATGGCCATGCACTCACTGCTCCTCCACTCACCAAATGGGAAGGAGAAAAGGGAGAAAATACAAAACCCCATGGGTTGAGATAAGGAGAATTTAATACAATGCAAAAGGAGAAGTAACAGCAACAACGGTAATAGCAATGAAACAATACACTAAAGAAGTGATATAGAACAAGTTGGCCAACAGCACTGTCCCAGCTGATCCAATTGCCTGCCAAAGCCCAGCCCACCCCCCACCCTTCTATAACAGGTGTGACATCAGGATGGTATTGAATAACCCATTGGCTGGTTCAGTTGTCTATCCTGTCTGTGACCCCCTCCTAACTTCTGGTGTAAATTAGCTCTATCCTAGCCAAACCCAGGTCAAGGGCCCATGGATCTGTAGGTGTCCAGTTCACCTAAATAATCTCTAACCCAATCCTCGATCAAGAGAGTCTTCCTTCCTCCAGACTCTCTTACCTCCAGGAACTGAGATTCCTGAGGGCCAGTCTTAGCAGTAAAGGCTGAACCAAAGGCAGCATTTAGTAACTCTGCCTTCTCTACATCCTCTGTCACCAGCGCACCCACCTCATTCAGAGGCGGGCCTATATTTTCCCTAATTTATCTTTTTCATTATTGTCTTGAGTGGAATTTTCCCCCCTCAAAATATGGTATTTTGCATATGTTATTCTTTTCTTTGTTCTTTTTTAACCATTCTAACAAGCACAATTTATGTATACACAGAAAATGCGTTACCACTCTAGGCAAATTGTTATAACCATGTTGTAGGTAAATGTTGGCTGTTGTCAGAAATATATGTATTCATGCATTTTCTTCAGACTTTGTATCTCATAGCTATTTCACATGAGACCATTGCTTCTATACATGCATACAATGATTGTTTAGCAGAGTCTCCCAACTCACCCTTCATCAAAATAATATTGCATTGTTGCATTTAACTGCTATTTCCACTTTTTTCAAATTAACAAAATTACCTAATTTAGTTCACCTAGAGGAAAGCATATGACTTTTGAGATAATAGATAATTGTTAGGGGGCTTGTTTGCTATTTTGCTTGCTGAAATGATTTCATCTGCACTTAAGGGAAGAATAGACCAAAGCCTGTTATGTAATGACTCTTCATAAAAAGGGTTTCACTCCATTCAGATCAGAATATTATTTCAATTAAGATAATAATTTAATTTCCCTCATTTTTTTCATTTATCTTCCACTCTTTTTATTAGATGTTGCATAGGTTTTAACTGGCAGCTTTTAATTGAAGGAGGAAGCAAACTTTCCTTTCTATCATTATATAATTTTTAATAAAATTGCTTGAATGCTATTACCTCTATATTAAAAATCTGTGAATTAGAGAAGCCAGATTAGAGGGCAAAAGCAATCTGTGCAAGCACTTTCCTTGAGGTCCAAAGAGTAGAAGTGTAGAAGTCTTTCTCTTTGGCTCAAATAAAAGTTAAAGGTAGCCGTAATGAAAATTAAAACAGACTTGCTCAGCAAATTTCTCAGCTTTCTCCTATATTGGACATTTTTAAAACTCAGCTTGACAGGGTGCTGGGGCCATCTCATTTAAACTATATATTTAACCTTGAAAGGTTAGACTAGATGATCCTTGAGGTCCCTTCCAACCTGGTATTCTATGATTCTATGATTCTATGAAATACCCAGTTGGTATAAGAACCTGATGCAATGCTGTCAGAAACAGGAGAAAGCAACAATATTCAGTCTTGAAGGTGGATTACTGGATGTAAAACCAGAGGTTTTTATCAGCAGTAAAAACTAATGTCTCAATGAATTCATCTAACAGAAGAAAGCCCACAAAAATACAAAAAGAAGCCTATTGTGCTCCAACAGAGAATAGCTGGTACATAAGCACGAGTGCAGCATTCTTTTAAGATGTTGTCCTGAAACTCAGATTAGAACATAAGGTTTTCGTAGGACTTGGTGCCTACTGTCAGGATCAATTTTATAACAATCCATTCTTCCAATACTGTCCTGATCATGAATAATGGTAACAGTAACTATCATAATGAAGATAATAACTATTAAATTTTGTTACAGCTTCAAAACTCTGTGTGTTAATGTTAATTCTTCCAGTATCTTTGTGTTATTTCCATTTTTGCATGTGTGAAGTGGAGATATCACAGTCTATCACTCAGTTGTCACAGGGCATTGGTATATTATGTTTATACCAGTTCAGTCCCTGTGAAGTCAGTGGAATTGCAGAGATATGTTCAAGAGCAGAATTTACACTTTCCTTTAAGGATCCAGTCAGAACAGATATCTTTAAAGTTGTGATTCATAATATATATATATGTTGAAGAAAAGCATTCCATTGAATTAAGCGATCCTTAGGTGCATGCTGCCTGTAGCATGCTCAGTGATATATGCAATAGAAAGAGTTCCATTAACCAATCTGCTGAAGGATCATATACTTGACTGTTCGACTGGCAGAGCTGGAGTGAGTGAGGCATAAAGCAAGCTAAGTAAAACCTGGCATAAACAGTATCTGTTTCACCTAAAGTAGACATTACCATTTTCAGCTAGTAATGTGCTTATATAGAAATATGAATTTCTGGTGGGGTTTTTTTTCATATTCTGTATAGTGTGTGAAAAACTGTATGCCAACATCAAGAAAAGAAATTACATTTTCTGTGCAAGGTAGACATTATTAAGCAAGATAAAGTATATTTGTTCTCCTTATGCTATCCAATTCTACTAGTATCTCCACAGTAAAAGAGAAAAGACAGTTTGAAGGTGAAGAAAAGCATCATCCTTTCTTTCCTTTTATTCAGTGCTTTCTAGAAATACGGTTTTCCTTAAGTAATATTAATTTTTTTTTAGTAGAATCTAGTCCTATATAAAATCAGAGTCACTGATCATTGAAGTTACTTTATTATTTTCTTATTTGTCTATTATGAGGCCTGTTCCCTCTTTCTTTACTTTATAATAGACTCAATTATCTGAAAGACTGGAAATGTCATATTAAGTTCACTTTTTACTAAATCTGAGACAAATTTTTCAATGTTAATGTTCCTCCACCGAATTGTATGTAATTCTTCTGGTAGCAATGTTAGAATTATAGAATTGTAGGTCTGCAAGACTTCTTAGGTGATCATCTAGTCTACGCCACTGCCTTAGTGGGGCACGCTTATGGCATATTGGTCACACCTGTAAATTAAATGCTTATGCCATTTCTGACAGATATTTGTCTAATCTGTCCTTAAAAACCTCCAGTGAGGGAACCTGTGCAAACTCATGCAATGTACCTCAGTATCAGCACTATTAGAGATATTTTTTTATAATGTCTGACATGGAGACCAAGGAGAGATTACTTATTTCCTGTCTGAGGCAACCTTCTATGTGTGTGAAAATTTGGGGGTTGGACGAAATGAATTTTAAAGGTCCCTGTCATGCTAAAAGGAATGTAATTTTGGTATTTGTCTGTCAGAGTCCCAGGACTTTCACTGATCTGTTTATCAGAGTCCCCACAAAGGACTTTCACTGAGTCAGATTCACAAAGAATTAAGAATTAGTTATGTTATTGAGAGTGACAGAACAGATTCAAGATTGCCATTGACAAATTCACTAACTATGATAGCACTACTAATTAAGGTTAATATTGCTAGCAGAAATAATAATACAACAACCCGGGGTTAACATTCACCAGGGGTGAGAGGTTCTGCACTTACCCAGAGAGGTGTCCCTGCCTGGGGTGGAGAAAGAGAACGCAGCCTATCAACTGGTCCAACAGATATTGAGGTTCTTCTCTCCCAGTTTAACAATCATTTTCTCCTTCTTTTTATCCCCAAAATTACGAGGTTCTCCCTGCCAGAGAAGCAGGGCTGTCCTGCCTCTGCAGGGCTATTCTGCCTCTGCAGGGCAGTCTCCTCTGCCAGGCGAGTGTCCTCTTCCCTGGATTGCACTGGAGATAGTAAGGCAAATCTTCATCGCTCTTTGAACACAGAGAACCCCATCTCATTATCCAAATACCACAGTCCCTTCCAACCCAAACCATTCTATTATACTATGATTATATTGTGCATTGGATTTGGCTTGTCTTCTTCAGCTTTCTTGATTTTGCCAAAGTGATGTATGGTATTATCGACATCAGATATCTACTACAAGAATGTTATATATCTTGGATTTGATGAAACCTGGGTTTAAACTTATCTTACAGATCACTTTTCCAGATCTCCAATGTTTTTTGAAGCACTTTTCTAGTCTTAATTCTCTTGGCTCACATATACTTCAATGCAATGCACCATTTGAAGACTATTAGCATGTCTTATGTAACAGCAACAATGGGAATGAGGGAATGCAGGTGCCAAATATGTTGATGATAATAAGGGAACAGAAGATCAAAGATTAGTAAAAATGGGTTGAGCAAAACTCCTGTTAATTCATAAAGTGGTTCATTAAAAAATATGACATCATTTATAGTACTTACCTTGAAAGAAATCAGAAAAATGCTTTACATGTCTGCTGTCTCTATACCTATCTATACATCCCATTATTGTGCTTACCCTTTCTGTAACAGGATGACATTATTGACCTATTTTCAGCTTGTCATATACTTTTAAGCATGTTTACTGTGGAACTGTTATCAGCTGTATAACTGTTTCCAAGTCCTAGGAGCTTTCAAAATCCACTGTGAAGTATGTTTTGCTTATGATTATTATGCCATATTAAGCACTGTGTTCATTATGTTAATAATAGATTAATTATTACTACATTATGTGAAGGGACATGACAACAAGTCTAACAAAAGAACCTCTTAAAATCTAACTAGAAGAAAGCTGATGTTTTGCATCAAGACAATTTCTGATGAATCTTTATTATATTAATTTATCTCTAAATAAAAGAAAATGTCATGGTAATGGAAGAGTAGAATAATTAAACTTTTTTTTTCAATACCTTTTAACATGAAATAAAAAGATTCTGTCAAACAAAATAATGGCCAAAAGTCAGTGTAAAACTGGTTAATCTTTTCATATTGAAACTGGGTAGTATGGAAGCATGTGATAAACAGGTTTGAAGTTTAGTGAGTTGACTTTGATAGTATTTAGACTATGTTTTCACAGCATGTTAATAACAGAAAACCAAGAAGACTTGTTTTCTTATGTATATTCCATTTCTTATAGCTTGATGTATGTATGACCACAGAAGGCTCAGGTACTCTGAGAGCCATATAAGGATACTATTATTCTTCCTGGATTAATCAGAACTGAGGAAGAGCTAGCTATATTTTTCTCTCTTGTGTTAATTCAAGCCCATTGAGATGCATTGTACTTTGTTAGAAGTTAGCCTGTTCTCAGAAGGCCCAGAAAGTACTGTGATGGCAGTTGCAAAGTCAGAATTTTGACAAATGGCATTCTCCAAATGTAAAGCAAATTATGTTAGTTGAAAGTCTACTAAGAAACAAAAGGCAAATGGTACCTTTTTAATGTCCACCTCTATATTATCTTTATTGGAAAGTGTATAAAATGTCTGTAAGAAAGATTTGAAATTGTAAGAGAACACCAGTTTTATTAATATGGTCAGAATTTTGTTATGAAAATTATGACCTGGATTATGTGAAATCACATGGGGAAGAGCTATAAGGTTTTTCTGTTTCTTCTTGCTTTTCTTATCCAGAAATGTAAATCTGAACATTTTTTAAAAGACTTACATGGAAAAATGGAGGAAAAAGAGGCATTTAGTACAACAATTATGATGTTACTGTGAAAATCACTCTGTGTGTTACATAGGACTTCTAGTGTAAATATATGTACAGTTCAGTTCAAACTTCCTCATACATTTTGAAGTGTTGACTGAAAAGTTTGTTTTTTCCCATAGATAAATATGGAAGTCTGGCCAAAAATCAAGTGTATTCTATGGATAAAACAACCCTGTCAATAAATCTATAATCAAATGCAAATAAGAAACATTTAATTTAAAAGGAAATTGATTTTGAAAGTGGTGCCTAAGATTGACATTTTCATAAAACTGTGTATCTGCATTCAAGCAACAACTAGATACTTCTTTTTTATGTTTCCTTGGTTACAGCTACATTGAAGAAAGAGAAAATGGAGTGTTTGGAAGACTTTCAAAGTCAAAGTGTATTGTAATGGGGTTGATGCTCTAAAAACTCAGGTTTCAGGGCTTTATAGGTGGTCCTTTTTCCAACTTTTTTCATTGGAAACAATAGGTAGTATTTTGTAGCAATGCAGTATGGAATATGTAGGAACAAACTAAGCTGAAGAGAGAGCACTATGTATAAGAGTAGGAAATATTTTTCAGTTCTGTTTGAAATAGTTTTTTTTTTCTGCAGTAGCCAGTAACAGGACCTTCTAATGTCCTTTTTAATCAAGAAGAGTCGGTGCCATGCTGCAGGACCCACTATGCCATACAAACACACTAAGCTATATATGGCACAGAGACAGATCAGCAATATCATTTGTATCCTAGCTATAGTAGCTTTATTATTAGGTGTAAATATGTTAGAGCAACTGCATATATTCATAAGGAAGGCTTGACTCCCAAAACTATTCATGCACATTACTATGTCCACTTTTATGTATGCTAACTGGCTGCCTTTAAGAGCTCACTCTCTCAAATTTGTTCACCTTTGTGTATTTTTGAAGCTCTTACCTTTTTTTACATATTCTAGTAAAACTGATCAAGGAATGAATAAGGAAGGTGTCAGCACTAACGGGAAATGTAATGTTCAGTGTAACGTCACCAAAGACTGTCTACACTTTTTTCTTCACGTAGTGAGGAACAGCTCTTGAATCTTACACAAATCCCAGATGCTCTAGGGCCCTATTAAAAAATCACTGAAAACAAACCATCAGGAAAGCTGTTGGATTTTCTGTCCCATCAGAAGAGCAGGGTTTCTTTTTTTCTCCAAACCCAGACCTCTGACAACTAATCATAGAACCACAGAATATCTCANGATGTACTTATATTGAAGTGCACAAAACTGCACACAGTAATCAAGGTGGGAGCACACCAATGCAGAGTAGAGTGGGACAAACACCTTCCTCAACCTGCTAGCTATGTTGTGGTTGATGCACCCCAGGACATGGTTGGCCTTTTCGGCTGCCAGGGCACACTGTTGATTCATATTCAACTTGTCATCAACCCAGTTTCCCATGTGTCTCTCTACAGGGCTACTCTCCAGCCTCTTATAACCCCCAGTTTTTATGTATAGCCAGGATTGCTCCATCCCAGGTGGATGATCTGGCAATTTCTCTTGTTAAATTTCATGCGGCTGGTGATTTCCTAGCTCTGTAGCCTCTCCAGATTTCTCTGTAAGGCCTCTCTACCCTTGAAGGAGTCCACAGCTCCTCCTAGTTTAGTAACATTGGCAAACTTGCTTAATGTATATTTGATTCCTGTGTCCAGATCATTTATACAGATATTGAAGAGAACTGGCCTTAAATTTAAGCCCTGGAGAACCCCACTGGTGACTGGCTGCCAGCTTGATTTAACCCCATTTACTCTAACTCTTTGAGCCTGACCTGTCAGACAGTTGATCCCTCAGCATGTTATGGATTTGTCTAGCTGTGTGCTAGACATTTTATCCAGAAATATACTGTGAGAGACAGTGTCAAAAGCTTTGCTAAAATCCCAAACCAACACATCTAC